>CAJVQA010010257.1:0-11502 GCA_910591915.1 Cetraspora pellucida | reverse complement strand
CTCCTAGTAGGTTACAGGCATGGCAGCTAGTGTAGAACCCTTGGGCAAACTACTTAAATAGGTAACCAAAAGTTACATATATGACTAGTTGCACACTTAACTTGTACAAGTCATATTTAATGCATTGACCAAAAACACAATAAAGGCAGTAGCTACCGATAACATCGGCTTTAATAATAAAAAAAAAAAGATCTGCTAATTTGAAGTCATTTGTTAATATCAAAAATAAATAAAAAGCCGCAATCATTAAATCGAAATATTTATTAAGAAATTGTCAAAAGATTAAGAAAAAAGCACAAGTTCTAATTTACTAATTATTGATGGTCTTTCAACCTTGTTTGTAATAAAGTCAATTTTTTGCATTGCGAAATTTGATCGACGATCGATGACATCACCTCTCGGGGTTATCAGAAATGATCTGCATTTGTGTAACAGATGACGGTCTCTCCTCGAAGTTATACCAACACAGTATACACGTGACTAATTTCGCTATACCCCAACGCCAATCCTAACTCTAATGCTGGCCATGCTGTGTCGATTAGTTTAATGCTGGTCATTTCACTAAATCACGTGTATTCTGTGTTGGTCATCTTCCCCAGTATCGCCGTCAAAATTTTCACTTTCACGTGACCACGTTTAAAAACTTTAAATTCGTTTAAGTTAGGGTTAGCGTTTATAACGGGGCTATGTTTTAGGGGAGTAATAGTGTAATCACTCGAGGAATATTTTTTGTTAGAGCTCAAAAGGTGGTTTCTTGTGCAAGTTCTTGAGGAATAAGCGATTTTTGAAAAGCGAACGTTTTGTTTTGATCTTCCTGACCGTGTAACGTTACATTAAAATAAACACGCTATTGGATGATCATCACGTGGAAGTGAAAATTTGACAGCGATCCTGGGGTAGTTTATTTCATCATAAAAATCAGATGATTTGATCATGTGATGACAAGGTTAACTTCGTCAAATTACCCCTATCTACCTTATATATTCCAACACTATATATGAATTTATAAAAATCGACCACGCTATTAACTAACAACTTATATTCCACTTAATATTTTATAGTTTAAAAATCATGTACAATTAAAAAATAATCTTAAAATATATGGTCTAACTCAAAACGCCAATGAGTATATGTTCATATTTGATGAATTCTATTCTAAAAGAAATCCGAAAAATGGAAGATGCCTAAATTGTAAAGAGCACAATACCTCAAGGTGTTAGTGTCAAGCATGTGACCCTCTGAATACTGCCCAGGGATGGACAAGTGGAAATAAAAATATTGATGATTGCATTAAAAAATTTCATATTGAAGCCATGGAATACGAAAATATAATTGAATGGATTTCTTTCCATAGGTTATATAATATTCAAAAGAGCGATAAAGAAGTCTCAGCAATATGGCTAGATGGTATGCGAGAAGTTCGTAGAAAAAGACTAAAAAAGGCTTATAAACTTAGTATATATTCACGAAAATTTAACAAATTGAAGTCATATACATCAGAATGTATCATGACTCTTAAAGTATTACCTATTTCAGAGAATTCGCTAGATTTCATGAACAAGGTACGTAAATTAATAAATATGTTTTCAAATATAGTAGCTTTTTTCTATTAATAATGCGAACGCATATTTTCCATTTAATAAAATAATAAGTTTAAAAGCTATATACAATTGAAGAATATGGAATTTAAAGTGCACAGGATGACTCAAAACCAAATTACTAATGAGTATATGTTGGTACTTAAGAAATTTGATTCGAAACTAGAATATATAAACCCGATGCCTGTTTCTCAAAGAACTATTTAAGGATTAACAACAGGAAATAAAGATATTGATGATTTTATTAAAGAATTTCAATTTAAGGAATTCAAGACTACAGAGTATGAAAAAGCTATCGAATGGAATTCAAAAAAACAGTGAAGGATTTTCAGCCTCTTGGATAGATTATATGTAAGCAAGAGGAAACAGAAGACGTGTTAGATTTTTTGTGGAACTCAAAACATTTCCTGGTTCCCAAAACTCATTTGATTTTTTAAGACAGGTATTTTGTAGTGTTTATTTATGGCATATTTTACATAGATCATTTTATTTATTGAATTTCTATTTATTTAAGGCTAAGAATTACATACAATTGAAAAGTGGTGAGCTTAAAGTATATGGACTAACTCAAAATACAAAAACAAATGAATATATGTTGGTATTCATTAACATCAGTTCTAGAAGAAGTTCAGCTAATGGAATATGTGAATCTTGCAAACAATATAATTCTTCAAGAGACTGGTGTCAGAAATGTGATCCTCAGAAGATTGTTAAAGAATGGAAAAGTGGAAATAAGAATGTTGATGATTGTATTAAGCGATTTCAATATAATGCCACGGGTTATGAATATGTTATAGATTGGATTCCTTTTAATAAATTGGATGATATTCAGAATACTAACAAGGGATTTTCAGCAACATGGTTAGACAGCGTACATTGGATTTTAAGAGAAGATAGTAAGTCCACACATTCACAAACATCACATAAAGTAGAACTTAGGATACTACCTGGTTCTAATAATTCAATAGATTTTTTAAAGAAGTAAGTTTTATTGTTACATCATTGTTGATTTATATAGCTTTATAAACATAAATCCTATTTATCTATTTCATGTATGAGTTTGAAAAATTGGTGCTAACGGACTCTGAAATATTTGGATTAACTCAATACCCTACAACCAAAGAATATGCGGTGGTATATGTACCTCGTTATAGAAGGAACATTTCTAATGGTAAATGTAAAAATTGTAAAAAATATAACACTTCAAAAGCATGGTACATGACATGCGACCCTCAGATATCGAGCCAAGGATGGTCAATCGGGAACGAAAATATTGATGACTGCATCAAGAAATGTCAGCTTATAACTACAAAACATATGAATGTTGTTGAGTGGATTCCTTTTGAAAGATTAAGTAACATTCGAAAGATTGATGGCAAAATATCAGCAATATGGTTAGATGGCATACGAACTATTTTGAGTGAACATGAGAAATACACACAGTCACGCTCTCTACCATATAGAGTAGAACTAGAAATTTATCCTGGTTCAAAAAATTCATTAAACTTTTTAGAAAAAGTAGGTTAATATTTTATTTTTATTTACAGCGAACGGATTTCTTCTAGTAACATATATTTATATTTTTTAAGTTTAAATCTCAAATAGACGCAAATAGAATGACAAAACACCAAGATAGTCTTATAATATATGGACTAACTAAAAACACAAATGGTGAATATATATTAGTATTTGATGAATTCAGTTATAAAAGAAATGGTTTAAAGGGAAA
This sequence comes from Cetraspora pellucida, assembly GCA_910591915.1. NCBI lineage: Eukaryota > Fungi > Glomeromycota > Glomeromycetes > Diversisporales > Gigasporaceae > Cetraspora > Cetraspora pellucida. Next base: position 8,175 of record CAJVQA010010257.1, on the reverse strand, counting down.
ATGTGCACATTGCAAACATTATAATACATCAATTGCCTGGTGCAAAGTATGTGACCCTTCTAGAGCAATTCAAAAGTGGAGCAGTGGGAATAAAAATATTGATGATTATATTAATGAATTTCAACTTAATGCTAAAAGTCATGAGGACGTCATTGAATGGATTCCATTTGATAAATTAGACAACGTTCAAAAGACTGATAATAATTGGGCAGCAACTTGGTTGGACGGTAGACGAATTATTTCAGGTCCAATCGGGAAATACGAACATTCTCGTTCACCATCATGTAAAGTCTTGATCAAAACCTTTCCCGGTGCTCATAATTCATTGGATTTTTTAAAAAAAGTATGCATTTTAATTTTATCATTATTATTAATAAAAGTAACTTACTTTTAAGTGACTTATATATTTTTGCAAGTTTAAAGATCATATACAATTAGAGAACAACGAATATAAAATATATGGGTTGACTTACAATCAAACCGCCAACGAATATGATTGTGTTTAATAAATTTTATTCAAGTCGAAGCGTTGAAAATGGCACTTGTGAATATTGCAAGCAATATAACACTTCAAGAGTCTGGTGTCAGACATGTGACCCTGAAAGAACAGCTCAAGGATGGAAAAGTGGAAATAAGAAAATTGATGATTGCATTAGAAAATTTCAGCTTGAAGCAACAAGATACGAAGATATAATTGAATGGATCCCATTTAATCGATTAAATAATGTTCAAAAAATTGGCCAAGGAGCTTGGGGTGAAGTTTATTCTGCAACTTGGTCAGATGGTAAAAGAATCATTTCAGGCAAAGCTGACAGATATATGCGTGAACGTACACCATCACGCATAGTTGCACTCAAGACATTGCCCGGCTTCAGTTCTCATAAAAGTTTTTTAATTGAAGTAAGTCTACATTATTTATTGTTATAAATCAACGTGGTAATAAATTTTATTCACACATGATTTTTTATATATTTATAAGTTTGATAATTACATGCAATTAAGAATAGTGGGCAATAAGCTCGAAGTATACGGGCTGACATATGATCCAATTAGAAATGTTTATTTAATGGTATTTCAGTATGCTAATAAAGGAACTCTTCGTGATTACTTGAAATCAAGTTTTAAGGAACTTGATTGGAAAAATAAATTAGCGCAACTTAGTGATTTGTCAAGAGATTTAGCACGAGTTCATCATAAAGAATATGTTCATCGAGGTCTTCACAGTGGCAATATATTACATAATGAATATATTAGAGGTGATCTAAAATCTTATATTGCAGATCTGGGACTTTCTAGAAAGAAGGATGATTCGGATTTAAGAAATAAAATTTATGGTGTTTTACCTTATGTCGCTCCAGAATTGTTGGATAAAAAACATATAGAAAAAAGTAAGCAGCCGTACACAATGGCAGCAGATGTTTATAGCTTTGGTATAATTATGACTGAAATGTCTAGAGGAACACCCCCTTATTATAATTATGATTATGATTTAAGTTTAACGTGCAAAATATTAAAAGGATTACGTCCAGAATTGGCAAAGGTACCCCTGAATGCTATAAACAATTAGCAAACCAATGTATGGATAGTAACCCAAATAAAAGGCCAACTGCATCTGAAGTTAAGAATAAAATAAAAAATTGGTACAAAATATTAAATGATGATAATGTGGAGGATATAGAAAAATTAACAATCAAAGAAGCATTCCAAAACGCGGATGCAATTATTCCAATATTGTCAACAATATCATATAATTGCTCTTCAACAAAATTTGCAAGCAAAATGCTCGAATCTTGGGAAAAAAAGATGGACATCACTTTTTAAATTAATTAATAACATCAAGAATTTACTTTCTATTTATTTATTTTTATTTTGTTTTTTCTTTATTTTCTTTTGAAAATCTTACAGTTTAACTATTGCTAGAAATCGGGAACGAAATTTCTATACTATATATATAATTTACAAGAAATTAAATTATATTTTATTTTATAAATTAAATTTTGTGATATGTAGTATATTCGATATTTACTTGACAGGCAATCTTTAGTAACGTAATACTGATTCTGACTATCGAAGAGCAAGACCAGGAGCAACCAGAGTGGCAATATAGCTCAACGGAGCCCAATGGAGCTGTGAATAGAGTCAATGGAGCCAATGGATGCTAATTTTCTGATCTCCATTCACGTACCATTGAGTTCCATTGCCAACCATGAAAGCTAAAAAAAATCGACTAAGAAATCTTGCGCACTAACAATAAAATTCTTTACAACATTTCAGGATAATGGTGCCCGCTAGAGATGTGCAAATCGCGGTTTCTCCAAAAATCCCGTGCGTCACGCGCGGGATTCATTAAATCTAGGCGCCGTACACAAAAAATGCGCGGATTTTGATTGTCCAACGGCTGTGATCGACAAAATTTTGGTCCGCATTATATATAATTTTGGCCGGAGTTTAATTTTTTTAATTTTTTAATTGCAAAAATAGAAAATTTTAAGGTTGGGACTGTGAATGGTAAAATAACCCGGGAACATATTTCACTTAGGGCTGAAAATTACATTTTACAAATTTACAATACTTGTAATTTAACATAGGTTTTAGTAACATGGATTTCATATAAATTTCACGTACCGTACTATGGAAAATTTAGCTAGCATCATTGAACTTCAATAAAGTTGATTGATCAAATCGATACGCATATTATCAAGGCAATTACATTGAATCATATGACAGAATGAACACGTTTCTTACAAATTATGGCAATTTCCAGCCCTAATTTTCATTTAATAAGTGGCCACGATTTCATTAGTAAAAATTAGAGTAATTTTGCCTAAATTTTTGATCGTTGTTCAAAATAGTGAATGCTTGTGCGGCAAGATTTAGTCGCAGTAATTACATTGAACACGTCCTTGCTTAAAGTTTTCATCTAGTCTAATTTTTATTGAATGATTCCAAATATCTTGATTAGCATGAAATGTTATATTTATTTTTAAAAAGAATAATTTAATGATATTTATATTTATTTATTATAACTAGTGCTCAGATCGGGTTGACACGAATGACCCGAAACCAACCCGGTTATAATAAATTTATTAGATGGGTCATGACCCATATAGTAAATTCATTATCGGGTTGGCTTCGGGTCATTCGGGTCAACCCGATCGGAGCACTATTCACATCACGTTATCGGGTCTAACAATGTATATTTTTATAATTCATGAAAAATTAAGAAATTTACTATATTCCGCAAATCCCACGCGGGTTTTTTAAAAAACTGCGATTTGCCCATCATTACATGCAATCATTATTTATCAACCTATAAACCAAGCTGGTATGCACTTTACTAAGTCTTTCCGTGTACGATTCTTCGATATTTCCAAGCGAGATTTTAGATTCATTCATTTCAAATAAAATGTTTTTATCATTTTGCCATTCTTTAAAAATTTCACAAAGCTTTTCAGCCGATGGACGATTTTCAGGTTTTTCATCCCAACACTTTCTAATCAGATCAACGTAACACTGCGGCGCTTCTTTATTGATGGGTGGTCGAAAACTATTTTCATGAATATAGGCTGCTATCCCATATAAAACCTCCCACATGATTGTTCCAAATGAATAAATATCCGATGCTGTGGTATATTGACTTCCACGTAAAACTTCTGAAGCAATGTATGGTCTGATGCCGTAAACCACATCAACTTTTTGTTTATGCTGGATTGAAAGACCCAAATCCGCAATATTTGCACTGCGCAGATTATCTTGCAAGATGTTACCGCTATGCAAATCTCGATGAATAAAATTTCGTGAATGAATCGCTTTGAGATCAAAAGCTATGCTTAATAACAAGTTAAGCTTATCTTCCCATTTCATTAATGATATTAAACGAAGGTTTTTACGTAAGGCCCCGAAATTTGAATATTTTATGACGAGGATGTATTTTCCTTCTTTATTTTTTGATACTCCATAGCATTTTAAAAACGACGGATTTTCGTAAGTAATATCACAATAAGCTTTCAACTTTTAAAACCTCAAGTTAATAAAAACATGCATGTAAAAAAAAATATATATATAGTTAAAATTAAAATAGTGTACCTCGTTGAGATAATCATCATCATGGAATTCCTTAAGAGCAAGAGTAAAAGATGTATGAAACTGTTTTGTTTTTTTTGTCCACATCGCTTTATATACAGTGGCAAAACCACCTTGTCCAATTTTTTTAATATCTCGAAAATCATCAAATGAAATCCAAATTAATTGATATTTCTCATCATTTAATAACTTTTTTATACTATCATCAATGTTAAGATCCTTATATTCTGATTTGATTATTTCATTAAATTTTCTTTTTTCCATTCGAAACCAATAATTAGCTTTCTCTATATCTATCGGTGTTCCAATTCCATTTCTATAACAATAACCAAGTTTTTCCATAGCGTATGTAGATCCTTGGTCGACAGCTTTTTGGTAAAATTCGAGTGCCTTATATTCGTCCTTCTCAATTAAAATTCCTTTTTCATAGAATTGACCAACCATATATGTTCCATGATTATTACCCATGTCAGAGGCTCTCTGAAAATTTTCGAAAGCTTTACGAAAGTCCTTATCAACTCCAATTCCATCAAAATAACAATATCCAATTTTACATATACCATCACTATCATCCAAATCGGCAGCTTTTTTAAAGGATTCAAAAGCTTTACGACCGTCCTTCTCGTTATTGAATCCATCACGGTAAAAACGACCAACATTTTTCATTGCAATAATGTCACCCATATCGGCAGCTTTTTTAAAATATTCAAGGGCCTTGCTTTCATCCTTTTCAACGCCAATTCCTTCCATGTATAAAGCACCGATACCACGAATTCCTTCAGTGTGACCCATATCGGCAGCTTTTTCGTAATATTCGAGGGCCTTGCATCCGTCTCTCATGACACCTGTTCCATTTAGATAACAAGCACCGATTGCAATTATTCCTTTGACATCTCCCAAGTCAGCGGCTTTCTGATAATATTCAAAAGCCTTGTGTTCGTCCTTTTCTACTCCACTTCCTTCTTCATAATAATAACCAACGTCACATAATACTTCAATATCGCCCATGTCGGCGGCTTTTTTGACATGTTCGAAGGCTTTGTGGTCGTCTTTTTCAACGCCAATGCCTTTTTTATAACAACAACCAACGTTATATATCCCTTTAGCATGACCCATCTCGGCAGCTTTCTGATAGTAGTTAAACGCCTTTCGCTCATCTTTTTCGACTCCAATTCCATTATGATAACAATATCCAACGTTCAATGCTCCTTCAGCATTTCTTTTTAGTTTATCTGTTCCATCTATATATTCTACGTGTGAAGCTCCTAGATGATATGTAACGACAGCATTGTCAGCGTCGGCAACTTTCTTATAATGTTCGAAGGCTTTGCGATCATCCTTTTCAATTCCATAACCTGTTCCATAACAACGACCAACTTCATATGTTCCTTTGATGTGACCCAAATCAGCAGCTTTCTTATAATACTCAAATGCCTCACGATCGTCCCTATCTACGCCGATTTCATTTTCATAACAGATTCCAACCATGTACGTTCCCTCAGGATAGCCCAGATCTGCAGATCTTTTATAATTTTCTAATGCCTTATGTTTATCCGTTTCGACTCCAATTCCTTTATCATAACAATAACCAACACTGAATGCTCCTATTGGATGGTCCATAGATGCAGCCAGCCGATAATATTTGAAGGCCTTGCTCTCATCCTTCTCGACTCCACATCCCTCTAGATAACAGTTCCCGACATCATATATTCCTTTAGCATCTCCCATGTCGGCAACTTGTCGAAAATAAGCAAATGCCATACTCTCGTTCTTTTCAACACCAATTCCACTACGATAACATATACCAATATTACAAATTCCTTGAATATTGCCCATGTCAGCAGCTTCCTGGTAGTACTTGAATGCCATGTGATCATCTTTTTCGACACCAATCCCGTTCTGATAACAATATCCGACTTTACATATTCCACTAATTTCACCCATCTCGATAACTTTTTGATAATATTCGAAAGCTTTACGGTTATCTTTTTTTACTCCAACTCCATGCTGATAACAATATCCAACGTTAAACGCACCCTTAGAATCTCCCATGTCGGCAGATTTCAAATAGTATGAAAAAGCTTTGTAATAATCTTTTTCGACTCCGATTCCTTCATCATAACAATGACCGACATTAAATACACCGTGAGGTAAGCCCATGTTGGCAGCCTTCAAATAATGATCGAAGGCCTCGCAAGAATCTTTTTCAACACCAATTCCATGCATATAACAATCACCAACAGCACCTACTCCAGCAGCAAAATCCATACTTGCAGATTTTTGATAAAAAATGAACGCAAGGTATTCATTCTTTTCGACACCGTTTCCATCACGATAACAACCACCAACATTAAATGCAGCTCCAGCATCACCCAGATCAGAGGCATTTTTATAATATTCGAATGCTTTACCCACATCTTTTCTGACACCAATTCCATGTTGATAGTAATATCCAACATTAGAAATTCCAGGTGCGTAACCAAGATCTGCGGATCTTTGAAAATATTCAAATGCAGTTTCATACCATCCTTTAATAAAAAATCCTTGTCCTATGAAAAACAATTTATCAGCGTTCATCGTTAAGAGAAATAAATGAATATGAGTGTTACCAAAGAGAGATCTGTAAGTGCAATTTTAATATTTTTGCAGTACTGGGCTTCTAAATCTTGCATTTAAATAGCATCCTGGCCATTTAGGTGCAACAAACACGAATTGGTTCCGGTGTTGTGATTAATAAAATTTGTGTAAATTTGCATTATACTTTTTAGGAAATCTTGTAACAGGAGTTTATTGGTTCTCGTGTTATTCAAAGTTTCGCATCTTTAATTCTACAGGTATTATAATCTTTAGAATATTTTTTTATTTGTAATCTTAAACTAGTTTATCGTTATTAGCATCTTTATTTTATTATCTTATACGTATTATTGATTATTATTTTGTCCTAATAGTACAAGTTTCAAAAATTATAGTATGATCAGTGTTAATATTAATTAAATGAGAATGCTGTGATTAAGTTTGAATTCACTCATTAAATCGAATTTTAATCAATTGCCCAACAAAAAATTTCGGGCATGTGAGTTGTTGCAGCTTGTTCACTACCAGTTATGTAAAACTTAGCTACTAATAAAAATACAGCAGAGACCGTAAATGTTATTAAAACTGGTGAGGGGTTATATCCATCACAATTGAATCCAGCATAAATAATTTAATCTGTGGTTGATCACAGGCGAGAGGGATTCACTTTAGATCAGACACTGTCTCTGCTGTATACAAAAATACGAACGTACGTACGTGCATAAACTTATATATTTTAGCGAAATTTTGGGTTTATTATAATTTTAAACGCTAATTTTACTAGTCCGACCATGGTAAATATAAATATTATATAATTTTTCATATTTTTGATTCATTTTGTTAAGTTATTGTTTTTAATTAATAGAAAGATTTATTTTCTATTAACCATTTTTCTATTAAAGAAGTTTACAAAAATTTCATAGTTGCATTTTTTTTATCCAGTCCAGTTTCTATATAAATGGTTTAACTTTTATTTTTCAGCAAAAATTATAATGGTTTCGACTTTATTTAAAATCGATAATTTATATAAATATTATCTAGTTCTAAGAGGTTTTTTTTTTTTTAAAAAAAAGTGTTACAGTAATCAAAATATAATTATTATTGCCCGATCAGAAACTTTATTAATATATTATAACGAAGAATAACATATGGGATAGGTTCGCTATATCTAAACAGTATTAATACTAATTACTCATATATATTACTAAAATATTATAAGTATCAGATTACAGTTCCCTTCGTGAAAATTACATAGCTATGTCGAGAATCGGCTGGGAAACGTGAAGGAGTATAGTGCTGTTGCGCGGCAAATTGGCGAGTCTGTCTCTAATTCCTTCCAATACTCGTGTAACCTACGGCGGCTAAGTCGAAATAGGCGTGGTTTATCCGTAGTTAAGTCCTATTCTTCTCTTCTAAGTCCTTCCTTTAGCCCATTCTTCTCTTAACCCTTGCCTTCTCTTGTCCTCTCTTTACTTCTTTAACCTGGGGTTACGAAACGTCGAATCGGGTTGGAGTCCT
>CAJVQA010010256.1:0-11503 GCA_910591915.1 Cetraspora pellucida | reverse complement strand
TATATGATGTAAAATTATGCAATTCTGGTAAAATTCCAAAATTTTGACCCAGTCACAGTCAAAATACTCCCGGGTATGTTCGTATAATATTTATATTTGCTACCTGGTACGTACGTGCATACGTATACATATCAATTTATAGAATTTATTATGCCGGAAATCATAAATTTAACCGAATCGGCAGAAAAATCATTCGGCCACTTTAACAGGTGTCCCAAGAATTATGATAATAGCTGTAATGCAAAAAAATATATATATTATACATATTATATATGTTGTCGACTCTGAATACACTAAACTCAAAACATGATATTTCACAATAGTTCGGTCAGATGTTTAATAAAACATAGCAATTTTTTATCACTTTTCTTTTTTAACCAACTTTTTTTTACAGTCAGTTCATTATAGAAAAAGTTGAGACTGTATGTAATTTTTTTATTAATGCTAAGCGTTTTCAATTAAATAAACCAATATTTCATATGCTTTGCAACATCTATACAATATTGCAGACTTTCGTTTTCGACATTCTAAAAACAATTGTTTTTTTTTTAATCGCTGATTTGGGGTTTTTTTGACGTTTTTTAACAAATTATGTCAAGTGATTAAGTTTTTAACTTAAATTCCGCGTGTTTCTATTTCTCAAACTGTGTTTTTTTGCTTTACTAAATTGCTGTAAATGCAATGTTTTACTTCTTCAAAAATGACTTTGATCCCTTTAACTGGATAAGTTTTTGTCAGGTGCATCGCGTTGTTGATTTTTCTTGAAACATATGAACCGCTTCAAAGCATCTATCTTATTTAATATTAATGTTTGCAAATTATCACGTTTTCCGAAGTGACTTTAGGTTTTAATAGTTCTCGATACTTATAGATCGGTGGAAGTATTTGGTAGAATGTGTAGATAGCTTCATATATCCAATAGTTTGTTTAGGTTCTAATTTATATTGTAACTTTAACTTACAAGACAGTGAACAGTATACAATAATAAAATATGTGACTTTAACGAACTTTGCAAAAAGAAAAACTTAGCAATATTATTATTTAGATAAAATTTTTAATATTTGCATAAATTAATTATGTAATGAACACACATAATTTCTTTAACGTTATAGTTCGATCATACTATAGTTCCGATCCAATTATCCAGACGACCTGGTACACATTTTCTGGATCATAGGCAGAAGTTTGTCTGATTGGCTAATAAATTCAATTTATTTTTAGATTATTTATACAGTTTAGAGTATTTTTTTAAAAAAAATGAAGTGGGTAGCTCGATAAATCAAAAACTATACCAATATGTTACAGTATTATTAAGATATCTATTTAATATCAGGTTTATATCAGACTACATCACTTAGACTATGTTCGGGAATGACGTATCTCGACATTTTTTTGCCACGACTAACCTATCTAAAAAATGAAAAAAAAACTATATAGAAGGTTTCATCAGAGCTGTAGGGCTCCATAGTCAAAATAAGATCTAATTATCGGGTTTTGAGAAGTTATTACTATACTAACTTTTTAAACGGATTAGAATTAGATCTTATTGTTGGCTATAGAGTCCTACAGCTCTAAAGAATCCTTATGTACTGCTTTTTTTTTCATTATGATTACTCTAAACTGTATAAATAATCTAAAATTAAATTGAATTTATTAGTCAATCAGACAAAATTCTGCCTATGATTTTCTGTGTGCGGTATCGATAAGTTATTACGATTAGCATCAATCATTCTATTTGAGTACCAATGTTTAATTTAAATTACGATACGTACGTACGTACGTAACTGATTTTTTGGGGCGACACTACTGAGGTTCTAACCTGGATTGGATTGTCGATTATTTTCATTCGGAGGGAATTATGTAGTGTCACCCCGACTTGTTACACGAGAAGAATGTATAAAACAGAAATTCATTAATTTTGTAATTATAAAAAAAGATGGATTTACAACATCGCTCTGTCACGATTCAATCAGTTCAAAAAGTAACTGAAATAATTGCTGCCAATCCTGGGGCCGCAAAGTCGTACCCAAAAGGTAGAAATGAACCTTCCCCTTTGGATAAACTATGGAATTTTGTCAAATCGCCATCTGGAATAATATCTTCAAATGCTATTAACAAATTGGTTGACCTTGTTCAAGAAGGAATTGTTGATTGGATTGATGCTCTTAACGGGTTAACGGATGCATTATCGTTACTCTCAGGAATTTCTCTTGATAATGCTATAATAGGTATAGCTGATATATTATCAAACCAAGCGTACATAAGTGAATATTATTTTAATCATGGAAGGCATCCTTTTATCATTGTGACAACAATTAAGCCTGAACAAACATGTACTATTTTACTTTCTCAACTTGAAAAGATTTTTGACATATCCAGAATAAAGTATGTTGAAAAAAAGTCAGTGTATATGGAAAATTTATTGAGTATTATGAAGCCATATTTTGATCATGTTTTGTTAGATGGAATGAAAGGAAATATTGAATTTCAGAAGTATTGGTCTTCAGTATTAATACACTTCTTAATTCGTATGATATATCAAGATGTTGCAGAGGAGTTTTACTGGACTTTCAAAGAACAATTATTAGAGTATTTACTCTCTGTTGTTCAAAGAATACCATTGACGCCTATTTTTGCTACCTCCACGAAAAATTATATCACCTCCAATTCTATTTACATTCTCATGCAATCTCTTGTTCAAGTTGTTGGTGTAAATTTTGTTCGGAATGGATTGAGTACAGCATTTTTACAAAAGTTTAACAATGTCCTTGGAGTGCAGATTTTGGCACTTGCTTGTGATGCACGTCATGCAAATTTATCAACAAATTATTATGTTTCATTATTTTACAAAATAATAATGCATCAAGATGATTATCTATCACAATCAAGTTTTATTTTGATCTGGCCAACGTTATCTTTTTTGCTTCTTAATACACAGTCTAGTGATGACCAATCCATGATCCTCGAGATTATGCAAAAATTGATCGAGCTCAAATTAAAGAACATTAATGACAGAGCTGTTCCACCTGCATTGATTTGTGTTGCAATTTTGCCCTTATTCCAAGTAATTTCTGATTTGGAAAAAAGTGAGTCAAGGAATATTGCATCCGAAATACTCTTGATTATTCAAAAATTTCAAACGTTACAATACATGCCTTTGGAATTTAATGAGGTAATGTTTAACCATAATACCGCAAATTTAGTTTAATATTGTCTAATCTAGACTATGTAGCAGGTTTCCATTCTGCTCAAATCACCATGTGTTACTGGCACAATATCGTTAATATTATCAGAGATAAATTGTCTTGTAAATTCCTTTTCTGCACATTCCTTACATGACTTCAAAACTTTGGAATCATATTTTTCCACGCTATTTTATGTTCCTTACTTATATCATCACGATGTTTCCACAAGAATTTTAGCTTTAAATCATCTAACTTCAATAATTAATAGTGATTTTATTTTGATTCAATCACAAAAATTTCCTATTTTTTTGTTGTTTCTTTATGTTTTGCGTAATGATAGTAGTACATTGGTTCATCTTCATATTTTACACCATTCTTTACCTTCGTTGGTTTCAACTACCGATTCAACTATTACTGCAAAAGTTTTGAAAATTACCATGAATCTTGTTAATAAGCAGGAAATAAACAAGGAAACAAATTTAAACGCATTTGGAATCAGGATGTTGTATAAACTCTGGTTGAGGCAAAGAAGATGTTGGAGACAATTGCGATTCATATTATCGGAATGGACAAAGAAAAGAAAATTACAAGTCTCTACATACGATGACACTAAGAGTGAAGTTGAGTTGGCAGCTTTGTCAACTATTAGGTGTGATGACTTTTCATTCCTTTTAATATTTATTCATAAAGTAAGATGTTAAAAGTAAATAATTTTTCAGAGATATTTGTAAATCTAAAGGAAGGGATTATGCCGAAGATTTACTTCCTTTCATATCAAGTTTACTTCAATCTGTAATTTTACATCCAAAGAGCTTATATTTGATCATAGAAACGCTAAATGCATGTATAGAGGCCAAAGTGGTAGAAACTAGGGCAGGTAATTTTAATTTTAAATTATTTTTACTTAATATCCTAATTACTATATACATGTCAACGTATTGTTCATTCATATATAGTTTGGATCGTATTAATGTCTTATATTGCCGATGCTATTATGCAAGCCAACAATTTGAATGTACATTTAGTATCAGGGTTATGTCAGTTTTACAAATTAATTGTCCAGTATGGAGATGGTAACTATATATATATATATATTTATTTATTTAGAATATTATACTCTTTATTTATTTATCATAAGGAATTAACATATTTGTCAAAATATTATTTAGACACTGACGTTTACAATGAATTCAAGAAAAATATATTAGAATCATACTTGTGTCCACTTATATTTCCTCAAAAAAAATTGTATACATCAAATCCAGACCAAGAAGTTCTTGTTGATGATTCTGTTTTGTTTAAAATTCAGCAAGATTACAAACTCCTAAAACAGGGCCTTATTGCTATTTCGCAATATAATGCAACTGATATATTGTCAATCTTTCCCACATCATCTGAAATATTGCTATCTCAAATTTTTAATTTGAATGAGAGATGTTGGAGTCTGAGTCAAGTTGAAGAATGGCAATTTGTATTAAGTAATATCATTTCACATGAAGTCCATAACATGAGACGAAGTCTATTAAAGGGCGTTTCTGTTGATGTTAATAGTGGCAAATCAGCCACATCATCATCCGAAAGTACTAATCTCTTTCAAAGTAAAAAGGATAAGGTGGCATCTATTGCTATAAAAATTGTGGACGACTGGGAAAATGATATAGTTAGTCCTGGTTTACGAGCTGGATATTCATTAGCTTCATTGATCTGTTTTAATCCACAAATTGATGATTCTGATAAATTGAAATTACAATCATTAAACGAATTAAAAGATTTCAAAACCACAAGATTTTATAAATTGATGGCAAATGCTATTCAAGATATTAAATTAACTGATCATTGGGTAATCCGATTAAGTATTGTAACGGATTGGTGCAATTTTTTTGAAAAAGGTTTGCAAGAAGTGTTGTATGCTACAGCAGAAAAGAACGGAAACGAAGAAAAGATTTTAAAGATTTTAATGGATGATTTGATGAAACGACTAGACGAAGCAAGGTTCCCTTTTACTTGTCAAAATATAATTTTAGCACTTACAGGTATTATATTTGCTTTGAAAACAAACTGTTTGATTATGTCATGCTTAAAATTTATTGCCATGTACGATTAGGTTTATGCCTCGCACTCAAATCGTTAAATATATTATCATGTCAACAATATGTTATAACCACGTTGCGTCACTTTTTGGACCATTATTTCGTTGATGCGAATTTGGCGGTCAAACACCAATACGAACATCAACACCAGGATTCAAGTCTTATAACCAGTGATGACGTTCAATTCGCTGTCGCAATGGCTTTGGGATATTTATCCACATTGGTAATTATGAATGAAAAATTAGTACAAGAAGTGGTCGATAATTTAGTTACAAAATTAAGTGAAGATACAACGTAAGCAATATTCTTTTTTTGGTTTGTAGTTTTGATAAAACATACGATTAATTTATACAATAAAAAAAAAAAACCTTTTAAAGTTCTACAACAGGATGGACTTTATTTGGTGCAGGATATTCGCTTGGAACACTTTTATCATATCTTGCTTCATCTCCAATGAAGACGTCTTTAATGTCAAATATTTGTTCGCAAACAATGTCATTTCTCTACGATTTCATTTCAAATTTACCTTCAGATGATTCAGAGCAAACTAATTCACGCTTAGGTGTTATGATTGGACTTTCAAACGTTGATTGTGATGATGAACCAGAAGCTGAACGAATATATCAAATGGCATTATCCGATTTAAAGAAATTTGTTGAAAGTGATGGAAAGGTTGATAAACATATCAAAAATAGGATTGCTGGATCCGCATGGTTTGTTAGTTTTTCGAGAGGTAGGAATCTGAACGAAGAAATTATTGAAATTTTGGAAAAAGCAACAAAAATTTCGAGCGCTAAAGTAAACCTAAAAATTTTATTATCTTTTTTTAATTTCTTTATTAATTTACGCTGCATTAATTTACACTGCATAATTATTATATTAATCTAGAGCGAGATGTCCGAATATTATTTTCATTTTTCACAATCTTATTCGCATGCTTTACAAGATATTCTCCAAGTAAAGCAATCGTCGCATAACTTATCATCATTTAACGCACATTTAAATTCATGTACTCGCACGCTTACAACAATCGGTACAAATACATCGAAACGGCATACTGCTTTGATAACAATAGGATCACTTGCAGGTGTTGACTACTTTACACTTCCTTATCATGCACGAAATAGAAATTTTTATTTCTTTTCCTCAGCTTCTTCTGCTATTGTTACGCAAGTTTTGGATGCTTTGCAAAATGTTGCAGGACTTGGATCACATAATTCATCTTCAGGAATGATTATGAGCGATGTTAAAGGTGGAAGATTAGCTGTAATTATTTTGGGACAATTAATGCGGGTTGTCGAAAGAATATCCGAAAATACCGCAATGCTTATCGGTGATTCTGCGAGGTCTGTTACGAGCAGTACTGAACCTAAAGACTATACCAGACTACCTGCTTCAAGTTATTTGAAATTTATGTTTGATCATCTTGTAGGGCTTTCATTAGGTAAAACATTTTGTTAATCTTGTAATATTATTAATTTTTATTCACTTGTTATTTATTGTACAATAATATTAGAGAACCGTCCATCAGACTCATCTATTGAAGCAGCGAGTTTGATTATTTCCACATTCTCTAAAATAAGTACTATTCTTCCACCAGTAAACTGGTTTCCTCTTCTTGTGCGATTCAATGAACCTACTTATATGAAATTTGATTTGAGATTTCAAATTGTTATAATGGCAATACGACATTGTTCTCGTTCAATATCATTAATGGAATTCCTTGTACACACATTAATCGAGTTCCCAATTATATGTTCAGATGGTAATGTTGATATAAAATTTAAAACCTTACTTATTCGTGAAGGACTTGGAAAAATTCTTGAATTATGTGGATTTGAAAAAGTCATTAATGAAGCAGAGGACAAACAATCTACTCAGATGCGAGGAGTAGAAAGTATTGCAAAAAAAGTAGTAGTACCAAATTTAAGAGTATTAGATATTGTTGATAAAATGACATCTTACTTATTTGGCAATTCAGTTAGTCCAGAAAATGAGGTGTGTATTAAGAACATATTGCGTAATTGCTGGCTGTATTAACCGTTCATTTAATATTTAACATTTAGGAATTACAAGTTATTTTCCTTACCACAATGAATGAATACATTTCAGTAATAAACACTAAAGACGCACCATCTGTTGGAGCTTTAGTTTCGCTTCAACAAGAACTCATTAGTTTATTGAAAGTTATTTATTATGAGCTTCCTACGCCTTTAACAGAAAAGCAGGCCCAGATAATTCGTCTTGTAGCACAATCTTGCGTTTTCGGCATTGAAGATATAGAAGACAATTTAATAAAGAGCACTGTTACCATCTGTACAATGTCTGAATTAGGCCGTATTGATATTACAAAGCATTTAGCAAGGGTTTTGCAAAATTGTTTGACTACCTTTAATGATAAAACTCAAATTAAAACTTTACCTTATTCCTTTCCTTTTGCATGGATACATAGGGCTATTTATGTTGACATACATGGTAATAATAAATCTGAAAATGACAAAAGAAGGTTATGCTTGGAATGGTTGGTTAGACTATTAGATGTAGTAATAGTAACAACTAGTCTACCACTGCAAAAAAAACAATTACATCTTGGTGAGAGTATATTGGAGTGTGGAGTCAATATAGTATTAAGTGGATTGGTAAATTTATGTTGGAAGGAATCTCCAAACATAATAATGAATAAGATACAACCATCTATATTTACTGATTATGAAGTTTGGAATGAAAAATTTATGAAAATTTTGCAAGATATTGTTAGTGTACGAAAACTGTCAATGTTGATACCTAATGAATTTACTTCTAATGAGGACTCAATGGAAATTGTACAAAAGAAGGTACATTTTATTTTACAAATTGAAAAAAAAATTATGAAAATTTTTAATTGTTTAATTTCTTTTCACAGGTTATCAAGAGGTTGCTTAAGCTTCTTGAACTTAGTAAAGAGATAACATCAAAAGATAGAGAGTTTTATTTTATTTTTTATTCAATTTTAATACGTTTAAAAGCTTTTATTTCAGATGAGGATTATCAATTATTGTTAATTAGTGATATTTCATACTACAGTATTTAATAGTATTGTATGACAAAATAAAATATAACAAGCATCTAATGAAACGCAAAAGTGCAAGAATTAAACATGTTGATAATTGGAATCAGCCAAACATTAAAATTAGATTAAAAATAGATAAAGAGCTCTTTATTAGTAACGCATCCTGATCAACCAATTAGATCGTAAGATCAAGTGACCAAAATCGCCTATAACTCAAAATTTCGCATATGCGACTACCTTTTGGCTTTTAACAAAATTTTCTTGCAAGATTTTATTATATACCAATTTTTATAATCACCCTAACGCTAACCTCTAAGCACGTAAAAAAAAAAAAAACACCTGCGCAAAATATTTAAATATTAAAAATAATATTTATAATTTAATTTATAAATACTTAATTAGTAAGCATAAAGGTTATTTTATATTCAAATTTAATGATTGTACAGTACCGGACAGTAAAAGACATCCAATGTTTATTAATAAAAACTTTGAAGTGTTATAACTTTTTAAAACAGGTTAAATCAAAAAAACCTCTGACAATTTGATAGATTTTTGGATAAATTACATTTCTGCCAGAGGATTTTTTTTTATTCTTTGTTTTAAAAAAGTTATAAAGGATTAAAGTTAATATGAGTTTAAAAATTGGCGTTTAATATAAAAAAAAAGAAAACATATATATATTTTTAACCAATCAAAATTAATCACATAAAAATTAGTCAATCAGAATTGATTACATAAACACCAAAAATTGGTGCCTATATGTATTGATTGGATGTCTTTTACTGTCCCATACTATATAAATAAAAAAGATTCTTATAAGGTTCAAATTAAGACTAAAGTGGGTTGTAATTTATAACAATAACAATTCCTAGTGTTCTGCAGAACTGAACTGAGAACTGGCCGATTGGGTTAAGTCAGTTTTATGATTTTAGAACCACTTGATTTCAGTTCTCAGAAGCAGATCCTGATGGACCTGCATAAATTTTCACATGATCTCTAGTGAATAGAATTTTAAGTATTCAATATGTGTATAATATTCCACTATGTAAAAGCAATTTTAATAATATGAGTATGTTACCTAATAAAACCTAATTTCAGTTTTTTTCTAAAAACATATTAGATATAGTTTCTAAAATCTGTAATACATAATTCAAGGTATGTGCTATTTTTAGTTAAAACACCACAATATATATTTTTTTAATTTCATTATGCACCATTTCAGAGACTATGTCCAATACATTTTTATATAAAGAAACCTAAGCTAGTTTTTTTTGTATTTTTGGTAACAGTCATATAATGTTA
This sequence comes from Cetraspora pellucida, assembly GCA_910591915.1. Lineage (NCBI taxonomy): Eukaryota > Fungi > Glomeromycota > Glomeromycetes > Diversisporales > Gigasporaceae > Cetraspora > Cetraspora pellucida. Next base: position 1,877 of record CAJVQA010010256.1, on the reverse strand, counting down.
CAAATGAGTAATAAAAGAGAAAATCTGTAAATCATTTTATATAATACGTAAAATAATTTACAGGTTTTTCTTTTTTATTACTTAAATAAAAATAGATCTGTGATTAATATAATGATTAACAATGATACTTTAGAAATCTGACTGCATTTTCATATGATTAAACAACCAAATTAAAGATAATGTTTCAGTAAGAGAACAATCAAAATTTTATAAATATGATAGAATGTAAATTAATTAATTTTGTAAAACATATATATAAATAACAAAATACAATAAAATAATATTTATCTTTAATTTAGTTAACATTAAATTAATATTAATTTATTTAGTTATAGAGACTGGGTCTTGTAAATTAGCAGTTATATCTTTAGGCTTTTACAAACAAAATCAACAGTTGAAGATTTGCTAAAGGCAAAACTAAGTTTGTTTCTGTAATTTTAAGAGATCAAATAATCAAATATAAAGCTTTATAAACCAATTTCAAGTGTATTGTTGGGTTCGGAAGTTTGCGACTCTGTTGCTCCACAATTCAAAACCTTGCATAATGTACGATAAGTAACCTTTTCGAAAGAGGGTGTTAGATTTGGCTGGTGGGCGAGAAAGGCTTCAGTTACTTTGGGTCAACGAATGCAAGTAGGGTAAGTCACGTGTACAAGGGCTTGAATGAACAACGATATTTATGGGGGTTTATAGGGTTTATAACGGTATTAGTGATAGGGTTTTATAATGAACGATATAATGTATTGGGACTTGTTTATTAATGAAGCCAACTGGACATGTCGTCTCTTAGGGCCATTTCAGCCTTTATTTATAATACCTTTTTACTTATAACTTCATTAATTACATTTATCTTTTTAAACCCTTTAATTCGATTTCTCTAATTTATTCACTTAAACCCGTTTACTTAATAAATCCCCCTTATCTAATTAATCCTCTTTATCTAATTAATTCCCTTTATCTAATTAATCCCACTTCCTTGATTTATTTAATTAATCGCATTAATGCGATTAATTGCCGGCATGTCTATTTCGAGGAATTGATCGTCGTATCCGTCTCACGTGAGGTCTCGGCAGAGTATTTACGTCACGTTATCGGGCCTCACAGTATGTACAAATTTAATAAGAAAATTTTTAAAAGAAAATCTAATTGTAAAATGTAGACATTATATGTAATAATGATATTTTAGAAAATTTTAGTTATATAAAAATTATGCATGTAAGTTTTCAAGACAAAAAGGTAATACTAATATTAGCATTTTTTAGTGAGTCAATATCAATATCTTTATATCTAACTTGTGAAATACTTGTTTAGAAGGGTAATTATTAAGTTGTGCAAAGAAGTTCTACTAAAATGTATAGAAGTAGTATTTGATTAAGAGTATAATCTAAATAATTAAAAACTAGAATAATAAATAAAGTGATAAATATAAGAATATGTTATAATAAAGGATTAATTTTACTAATTATGAAGCATTTTTAGCAAATCATAACAAGAATACTATAAAAGATCAATACATAGAAGTAATCTAATGTTAGGCCTAATAATGTAACATGAACACTTTGCTAAGACCTTATATAAAAACAGATATAAAGATCAATTTCTTGATATGGATATTTTAGTAATTAATTGTATTAATATAATTTATTAAATATATTAAAAAAAGATAATTTAATGACAAAAAGAGATTTAATTATTATAAAAGTTTATATAGATAAATTAAAAGTATCAAATTAAATAAAAAAGAAATAAGAGCATAAAATTACAACTCTTTCCCATAGATTCTAATTTACTAAGAAAAATAAAAAATCAGAAATATACAATAGAAAACCAGTAAAGAAAACTAAATAACCATACAGCAAAGCTCATATTGAGCATAA
>CAJVQA010010255.1:0-11504 GCA_910591915.1 Cetraspora pellucida | reverse complement strand
TCCTGTAGTGGTTCATTGAACCACAATACCGACAAGTGATTAATAAAAGTCAAAAGACCAAAGAGGTTACCTTAATAAAAAAAAAAAAAATAAAAAATAATAAAGTAGAAGTATGACAACTTAGTAAACTGGTTAAGTTGTCAACTTTTCAAGTAATAGGTTGTGAGTTCAAAACTCATCAACAATAAAAATTTGAATAATTATCTATGTAATATATAAACAGTATTATAGCAATGACATTACTCTCAAGTGACAAGTCTAAGATTCAATTCCCACAGATAACAAATTTTGAAAATTATACTTATATTATGGTAATTGTTTCTTACTGATCAGTTGGGTTTTGGGCATCTGTAATCTTAGGTATACCAAGTTAGATTTCATCTGACATTAAGAGCTCAGAGCATTTATGCAAAGTGTAATGTTATATATATATAGAAGAATATGAAAAACTGATATCATATAAGGCTTTAGTGCAAACCTGTAATAAGACTACCAGATATAAAAGCCTAAAAAACTAAACCTACTTAGAAATCCTGAGTAAAGAGATAGTATAAACTTTTGATAGTATCATTGGACTAATAGAAGCTCATAAAACACCTTTATAAAAACTGTTAAATAAACTGGATGACAAGATGTGTAAAGAAGTATATGATCAACTAGGTTATCAGAATTACTAGAAGAAAAAAATACATAAGTATACTATATCAGGCCATCTAGATTAGAAGTCTGGAGAGTTAGTTAGTTCTAAGGTGCAGCTAATAGAGAATAATAATAAAAAAGTTAGAAAGATAGATATCAGAGTTTGAGTAAACTTTACAAAAGTAATAGCAGTTTAATAGATAATCCTGACTGCAAGTATTGATCTTAACCATAGCAGCAAATCAGGTTAGTAGTAAAAGAAAATACAGCTTGCTCTGGTAGGTTTATCTCAAGGATAAAAATAGTCTAAAGATTATAGTTTTATAATTAAAAGCAAATAGATTTGAGTCTGTGATCTGATAAAATTAATACTAAGATCAGATCAAAAAGTTTAAATAGAACATTTAAGCAGAAGTGTTAGATATAGCAGCTGGTAGAGAACCTTCAGATGGACTTTTTAAATAGGTAATATAGAAAAGTTATATATATAGCTAGTTGTATACTCATCTGATAGTTTAATATAGTTATATCTATATAAAATATATACTTGATATAAGAATTAATAAAAAGCTAGAACTAAAAAGATCATCTTAATATTAAAAAAAAAAAAAAAAAGCAATAACATTGATTATATTGATCAGTTGTAATAAAATACTTGTAACTATAATTGCATCAATATAACTAACAGGTTATAAGGTATCTGTATAACTGGTTATACAAAAGAATACAAACTAGTAATAGGTAATGCAAATCTAAAATAAGTCCTTATAATTGTGTAAATTTATAGAATTGGAAAGATAGAGTCTATTTGAGAAGACTTAAATAAAGAAATAGTACAAATCTTTAATAATATTACTATAAAGACTAGATCTAAAAAACAGATATCAATATAAAGAAATTGAATAAGCAAGAAACTTAGATGAGAGGTATCATTAATCAGACTATTGAAAGTTTCAACTAAAAAAAAAGGATATCAGATATTATAACTCTAAAACAGATTACAGTCCTTCTAAACTATCTAGATTAGAAGTCTGATGTCAAAAGCAAAGATATACTATAAGTATTATAGATATGCTATAAAATAAATACTAGGATCTAAGTAAATTTTACAAAAATAAGCTCTATTAATAAAGACAAAATATGAGTAGTTAGTTAGCTCCTGAAGCCTTACAGTTAGATGATGTATTTTGAAATATATAATAGCTTAATAGATATACAAACAAAAAGGTCAAAATTAGATTAAATAACACTTAAGTATATAAAAACTTATGTAATTATCTGTTGAATATAGTATAAAGATTAGAGTATTTAATTAAATAATCTTCTAACAGATTACAGATATGGCAGCTAATATAGAACCTGCAAGGTAAACTACTTAAATAGATAGTCAAAAGCTGTATATATGGCTAGTTATATACTTACCTTGTACAAGTTATATAATTATAATAAAATTATAATAAAGGCAGTAGATATTAATAACTAATGCCTTTAATGAAAACAAAAAAAATTATAATAAAATAATTAAATAATTAAATAATTATAAATTATATAAATTGATATTAAAATTAAGAAACAAAAATTTCAAAAAAATAAACAGTACAAAAGAAAAAAAAATAAAAAAATAAATAAAAAACTTCTAAAAAAATATAATAAAAAAACTAATAAATAATAATAAAAAACTTGACTAAAATAATTTTAAAAACTAGTTTAAATAATTTAATAGCAAAAATACAAACTTAAACTAGTGTAATAAGCCATCTTTAAATGCTTTTATAATAAAAATAATTGAAAAATTTTAAATCTATAAATTAAGCTAATATTTATATAATTATTATAAAAAATATTTAATGAAACTGTTAAAAATAAAAAAAACAAAAACAAAATTAAATAATTATAATATAATATTAGTGCAATATTATTTAAATAGTAATTAGAAGTGTGATAACTTAGTGAAATAAATAAGTCATTAACCTTTCAAGTAGTAGGTTAGATATTTAAATTCTATCAATAGTAAAAATTTAGATAATTATCTATATAATATTTGTATTACAACAATTATTTATAATAATTAAATTAAGAAACTATAATTATGATTATATCAATATGTTTAGAAGGTTATAAAATATTTGTATAACTAGTTATACAAATAAATAAAACTAACACTAGATAATGCAAACTCTAAATAAGTTTTTATAACTGTAAATCTGTAAAAATTAAAAAACAGAAAGTCTATTTGAAAAAAAATAATATATATCTTTAATAATACTACTATAAAGATTAATCTTATAAAATAGATACTAATATAAAAGTACTAAATAAACAAAAATCTATAGATAAAAGATATTATTAATTAGGTTATTAGAATTGGATTAAAGAAAAAGAATATTAACTAATCTAATATACTAATAAACTAATTATAATTCTAATAAATTATCTGAATTAAAAATCTGATAACAATATAAGATATACTAAAATATTTTAAATATATTATAAAGTAGTACTGAACATAGTAGTTTAATAACTAATCTTAATCACAAATGTTAGTTCTAATATAATGATATTAAATCAACTATAAAAATAAATATAAAAAACTTCAGAAGGTTTATCTCAAAAATAAAATAATCCTAAAATTGAGACAATAATATAAACATAACCTAATAATATTAACATAAATTGCAGATTCAAAAGGTTTAAATAAAATATCCAAGCAAGAATGTTAAATAAATAATATAGAAAAGTTACATGTGTAACCAATTGTACACTCTTTCTATAGTAGTTCCTTATGGAACATATTATCAAAAAAACATTAATAAATGTCAAGAGACCAAAGAGGTCACATTAATACCAAAAAAAAAAATAGTGACTAATCCTAATTAAGTATAGATCTGCATCAAGAAAGTTACTTCTCTGCGCGGATTTCACCCTTTCATATTATAATAATCCCTGTCGCATCGCACTAAGTGTTGACTACAACATAATTTTTACACTTGAATAACCATATTTATGAATGTCAATATGGAAGCTTCCCATGAAAGATTCCCGGTCTTCATTTTGATCATCAGGAATCTCTCGTGCATTTTATATTATTTTCTTTAAGTTTTCACGCTTTATGCAAACTTTAATTTTTAAGTTGTTATATTATGGGCAAAAATTTTAATAAATACAGTATTAGTATAAGCTTATTGTAAAATTTAGTTTAACGAATATGCATAATTAGATCAGTAATAGAATGTTCAAAAAAAAATTAGTGCAAATATTTAAGAGAAGTAATGTATGTCATTTTATTTTTTATTTGACTTAATTTTTTTATTTACTTATCAACATATAACTTATTATGCAGTTGATAAAGTTCTATGACGTTTCGAGAGGTATAAATTTTAAAGGCACTTGAATAATATCTTTTTTTTTAATTATAATTGTTGACTTTAAGATAAAAAAAGTTAATTTATGTCGATACTACAATGAGCTAATTGTGGGAACATTTGAGAAGAAAAACAAAAAGCATTTATAAAATAATATAGGTTAAACACATCCAGATTAAAGGTATAATTCATAGATCTAATATTGTATACTCCCAGTAGTTGGTGTGGTAATGTATATAATCAATTAAAAAAATCAACTGCACAGAATATTTTGTGTGCAAACACAAAGTATTAAATGAAAAAGAATTATCTAACAGTAATAATTAGACATTTTCACGTTTCATTTTTCAATGAAAAATTAAGCTATCTTCGCAACTTATAAAATTATCAACTGATTTATCCTATTTTATGGGATTATATTCGCTGGTAAAGCATCGATGATAAGCATAATTTTCTTCGCTCTTGTCAGCGAAAGTTTAGATGTTGCATAGAATTAAATGCTAGAACATCACTCATATTCGATAAGTATTGATGCTCATACTCGTTCCAAATTATTAGCTGTTAATTGTCCATTTCATGCAATGTCCGTTAAAGATAACCAATCAAATTTTTAGATTAGGTAACACGACAGATTCTTGCATATTTTATAACGGTTCGTTTTCCTAGTTTACTAAGAATACGAGAATACTCTTCTATTTTCAATTTTCTTACAGATGAATCTCGATAGCTTTTTGAATATGATTCGAGACTGGGATGGCCACGAGTAATTCATCTATTTAATGAACTACATAACAGATAACTGAGGGTTTTACCTTCTAAAATCTGTTAGACACTTTCAATTTTCAGAGGAAACTTAGTCAAAAAGTTTATTCTTTATGGTTTAAGTTTCATTTGTGAAAAGCTTTCATCTTTAATAAATTATTTTTCACTTATTGTATAAATTTCTAATATAACCCTTGGATTTAATATGTAACAATCCTGCTTGGTTGTTAAATCACACTTAGGTTTTAATTTGAAAATGAAATGCTAATAAATTAAAGTATTTATTTAGTAAATTTGATTAAATTTTAAATTTGACATTATTGACTAAAAATGGGACATATATTTGGGTTTTGATTATTATCCAAGATGAAGTAGAAATTCGATTCCCAAACTCAAACTTTAAGGTTTGGGTCGCGACCCTACTGTAGCTTGATTTACCACAGGTCCCAGTCCAATAACGGTCCAAAAAGATAAACTTTTTGTAGTTGGTATAGATGAAGTAGTTTCATCCTTATCAGTATTCTGTTTATCAGATGACGCTGCCTCTGTAGCAGTTGATGAGTCGCCAGCTGGTGCATCCCCAGAAGTCCCAGAAGCTTCATTATCATTACTATCGTTAATTTTGCTTACGTAAGTTACCAAAAGAGGAAACTATAAAATAGAAATATGAATAAATGTAAATAAATGTAAACGAGTAAAAAAAATAAAGATAAATTTTGTGAACCTTAAGCTCGTCAACTTCAGCCAATGGCGTTATATCAACTTTAACACTAGTAGAATTACCACGCCTTTCGTAAATACCAGCATCAGCTGTTGGTGTACTTGTAATTGAAAGTGGACGACCTTTTGAAGCAATAAAGTCCTGTTCATATTCCCAAACTTCGTTGTAAGGAGTTATGTTGAAATGTGGGGCAGGTAATGTAATCTATGGTAACAAAATGATTACTAATATTGCAACAATTAAATTACGACCTAAAATGTAAAAAAATGCAAATAAACCTTGGCATATTCAGTAGTTTCATCTTTCAAAGCCAAATCAACTATGATTTCTTCATATAAAGGGTTAGAAAACTTTAGCACGATTTCTGTGTGTTGGTTGAGAATAAGTTTTGGCAAGCTTGTTATAGTAATCTTCGGAATACTATTTCTGTATTGAATAATTAGATAATTTTGGTATAAATAGGTAAATAAATAAATTGAAAAATAAATAAATTGATAAATTAATGGGACATACAGGGCAACAAGTTTAATTTTAAATCGGGTGGCTTGAGCTTTTTGCTCAGGTTTGATAAGAATATGACGACACGAGCGACATCGTTTTACACGTTTTGTTCGAAGATGTATACGTTGAGGCTGAAGTCGCCTGCCAGATGGTTGATAATCATTAATGAACGAACCGAAAATAAATATATATATGTGTTCTATTTATTTATACACTCACTCCACTTTATATGGTTGGTCACTAAGTTGATTCATTCTCTGTGTCAATGTGGTAACTGTTAACATAGAATCAAGTTGAGATTACTAGTTTAATGACAATGAAAGCATATCATCTAATAATTGACACATACTCTGATTGACATCTTTCAATTGAACTAGATCATGAACCAAACTATCATCATTCTCAACTTTTACCATGGCATCATATTTTGCAACATCATCAGACTTTTGTTGTGGATGAGCTAATCCACTACCACCATATCGATTGCTGAAACTGCTTATGCCTGGAATTGACAACAATGAGGTTGGAAGTGTAGTAGATGGAGCACTGAGACGTAAATGCTTCTCAAAATGATCTTTAAGATGATCGAATTCTTTTACATCAGGTCTTTCGTCCTCAGTTTTTTGAAGTTGTACTAATATCGGTTGAATTAAAATATATAATATGTTAAATTGCCTAAAACTCTAAAGTATTTATTTGATAAATCAAATAATTACATGCTAATCCAGTTGCCTTTTCAAATGTCATCCCTATTTCTTGAGAGTCCCAACGACAGACACCACATGAAAGGTAATAAGGAGCACCGCTTGCTGGCGCTGAGGGGGGGTTAGAAGGATGAGAGGTTTGCGGAGGTGGGGGCTCAGTAGAAGCTACAACCGAAAGTGTATTTTGACATATAGGACATTGAAAACAATTTCGCGCGCATCTGATAGTATTACATGTTTTTAGTAAATTCATATAAAAGTTGTCAAATTCTGAAGTTTTTGAAGATCGTTACTTCTCATTAACTATCTTTAAGCACCAGCTAAAAAATATAATAAACTTTACCTATTTCTTTCACTTTTGACACTAGCAGTTGGCACCTCAAACAAACAGTTTGGACAATAGTAACAAACTATTTCCTCTTGTACACATCTTGGACAACGTATTTGATAGCAATCATCACAAAAATATAGTTTTGATATAGGAAAAGTAGAAAAATGAATGCGAGGAGAATTAATGTCAAAGTCCGGAATAGACTCTACAATGTCCTCTTCTTCTTCCTCCGTAGTAGTTGATTTGGACACGTCAGGACAGGGACAATAATAATGCACGTACGAACGTTGCCGCGCCTCAAGTTGTTGCGACATTTCGACAATGGGCAGATAACGATAAAACCTTGCTTCGTTTCGTTTATAAGTCGCACATATCACATGATAATCCTACAAACCTGATCTTCCCCAACAAATTTTAACTACCCCAGTATCACCATAAAAAGGTATTGTCACGTGATGATAGATAATGACTTATCCAATAGCGAATCTTGCTTTAGTGTAACGTAACACTATCAGGAAGGTCAAAACAAAACGTTCGTTTTTCTAATAAAAAAAATTTATTGAGCAATTTTACTATAACCCCCACTAGTGCCTAGCTTTATTAGAAGCATTTAACCCTGACTTAAACGAACAAAGATTTTTTGATGCGTCACAAGTATTATCACGCGACAGTAACTTTTTTACGGCGATTCTGTCCACGGACACGAACTAATTCGCGTAATTTGTACGTATCTATTATAAATTTAAAACCTGCCATGTGCTAATATACTTACCCTAAAGTTAGGGTACATGCAAGTTATATGAATTGGTATGTGTTCATAGATATACTTGTTGGCAAAATTATTTAGATTTGGGTTTTGGGATTTGAGACAATTTTATTATATTTGGGATTTGGAAGAGATTTAAATTTGGAGATTTTTAGTTTTGTCGGCATGTATATTTGTAGATTGTCTTTTTGGGTAAAATATAAATTTTTTTTTTTTAATGTTAAGGTAAGTACTTATAACTCAGGATCTTATTAATATTATAATATGTTTTAACTAATAGTTGTTTGTACAACAACTTCAGAAACAATTATAAAAAGAGTATACAATTAGTTATTGTTTAATTTAAATAGTTTATTTAAAAGTTTTATACTAGTTGTTATATTTAGAATTTATTTGTAGATTTTTTATTTAAACATTTTAGTTTTTGTATTTATTTTATTAATTGTTTTAGTTAATATTGGTATAAATATGTTATAAAGTTTTTAAAGCAGTTTATTTATATAAAGAACTTTTAATTTTATACTAAACCTATTAAAATTTTTTGTATTTTATACTTATAATTAATTTAGTACTGTTTTAATTTAGATTAACCCTTGTAGTTAAAATTAATTGTTAACCTATTATATTTTTAAAACTTATTTAAACTTTAGTATTCATCTAATATTTTTTTTATTATCTCTTACTAATTATTATTTAGAATTAACAGAACTTGCCAGACTACTAGTTTAAATAGTTTAGTATAATATATTTATATATATTTTTTTCTAATAATTCTAGTATCTTGTTAATATATATGCTTTTTTTGTATATTTGTTTAGTTTATTTGCTTATTTTTTTAAGATAGTTTATAAAGTTTATTAATTTAACAGTATTGTTAAAATTTTATATTATTTTTTATTTAAGATTTCTAAATAAACTTCTGTTTTCTTAGTTTTTTAGTCTTTTATATTTAATAAACTTATTATAAGTTTACATTAAAGTATTATTATTTTTTTTTTGATGTTAAGATAATCTCTTAGATCTTTTGACTTTATTTAACAATAGTAAATATGGTTCAGTAAACTATTATAGAAAGAGCATACAATTGGCTACATGTGTAACTTTTTTATATTACCTATTTAAGGAATTTACTTAAAGGTTTCTCACCAATTGTCATACCTAACACCTCTGCTTAGGTATTCTACTTTAAACCCTCTGAACTTGCAAGTCTGTTAACTTTACTGAGTCATATCTAATGTCCAGATCATTATTTCAACTTTAGAACTATTTTATTCTTGAAGTAAACTCTCTAGAGCCTTCTGTACCTATTTTTACAACTAACCTAGATATCATTATAGCAGAACCAACACTTGCAATTAGGGCTTAATCATTAAACTGCTATGCCTTTGTAAAGTTTACTTAGACTCTAACATCTACTTTATAGCATAATTCCAATACTTTAGTATATTTTTGCCTTTTCACTTGCCTTTTTACCAAACTCCCAATCCAGATAGACTGTGTAGGACTATAACTAGTTCATCAGTATATTAGGTTAGCTCGATATCTTTTTTCTTCAGTTCGTTCTAGCAGCCTAGTTGATAATACTTTTAAAACTCCTAACTTAGAGATTCTTGCCTGTTCAGCTACTACAACCAGGTACTATAACCTTGGTATCTGTTTTTCTAAGTTAGTCTTTACAGTAGAGCTGTTAAAGATTCAGCTACCTCTTTACTTGGATCTTTCCAAATAGACTTCTTGTTAACCAATTTCAATAGATTTACATAGTCACAAGAACTTATCTAATGTTTATACTGCCCAATTGTTGGTTTGCATTCCTTTGTATAACCACAGACCTTGTCCCAAAGGATAATATCACATGACTTGTTACATGAATGCCTTATAACCTGCTAGTTATGCTAGTGTAATTGTCATTACAGATATTCTAACCCAATTATTAGTAACAGTTGCTATAATACGAATATTACATAGGTAATTATTCAAATTTTTACCATCAATGGGATTTGAATACCTAACCTACCACTTGAAGAGTTAACAACCTAACCACTTCACTAGGTTACCACATCCTTACATTAAAGTATTATATAATATTAGTTTTCTATAAGAATATAATAATTTAGTAAAGTAAATAAGTTGTTAATTTTCTAAGTGATAGGTTGTAAGTTCAAAATTTACTAATAGTAAAAATTTGAATAATCAGCTATAAAATATATAAATAATATTATAACAATAGCATTCTGTCAATTAGTTAAAATAAAATATCTGTAATTATAATTATATCAGTATAACTAGCAAGTTATAAGACATTTGTATAACTTTAATTATACAGAAAAATGCAAACCAATATCAAGCAATACAAACTCAAAATAAGTATTTGTAGTTGTATAAATCTGTAAAACTAAAAAAAACTGAAGCTTATTTAAAAAAATTTAAGTAAAAAAACATACAAATCTTTAATAATACTATTGTAAAAACTAAACAAAAAAATAAATACTAATATAAAGGAATTAGATTAACAAGAACATATATTATTAACTAAGTTATTAAATTAAACTAGTAAAAAAAAATATTAGATCAAATTTAATATATCAAAAACAAATTACAGTTTTTTTGAACAATCTGGATTAGAAGTTTAAAGATAAAACAGAAGTATACTAAAGTACTAGGAATATACTATAAAGTAGATATCAATAAACTTTATTAAAGCAAATGCTTGTTAATAATTTGTAGAATAGATAGATAGTTAACAAGAAGGTTTTTTAAGTCTTACTAATTGATGTTATACTTTAAAATATGTAACAGTCTAAGAATAAATTTAAAAAGAGAAAGTACTATACTATTTAAACAGTAAACTAGTGTCATAGGCCAGAAAAATGTAATAATTCATGCATAACAATACCTAGCACAAATAATGATCAGGACCCATGGATTGTGCATATATTGTTAATCTTCAGAGACAGAGAAACATGCATAATTAGGCCTTTATACTAAGAAATACAAGACAAAGCAGTTGTGCCCAAATTAGAGAAGACATTATATCATGATGATGATGTTTCAAAGTGGCAAAATGCAAAATAATAGAGAGATGGGTCAGTACAATTGCATTAAAAATAAAATAAAACAACACAAATATAGTAAAGTACTTACCCAATCAAGTGAAACTTGTGATGGTATAATTGTAGAAAGACAGAATGATAGGAAAAATAGAAGTATAATCTAAAAATAAATAGAATCTATTAATACAAGTAAAATTGTTTAAAAGCAAATAAAAATTTAATAAAATTACTTATCTTTTTTGTACTCCCAAGTAATAGGAAGAGGATTAAAATCTTTTAGTAGTAATAGTTGATAGTTTATAGTATAGTTAGTTAAATATTATTAAATAAAGAAATTTAGGTACAAATAAATAAAGTAATAAATAAAATATTTACCCAAATCAAGTTCATGTTTTGAAGCCTTGTAACTTAAAATATAATGTTATGTGATGTTTGGTTAGTAGAAGCAACAGACTTGCTGTTTACCCATCATACTAGTTAAGTATATATGTAAGATATAGTAGTAGTTAGATAATTAACAAATAGATAATTAGAAGTTTTAAATAAATAATGGATCATTTGTACCGAATTTTACACCAACAAAAATGAAAAACTTATTGGAGAAAGCAGAAGAGGCTACTATATAAATAACAGTTTTTATAAAGGTCAAAGTGGTTCTTCTACAC
>CAJVQA010010254.1:0-11504 GCA_910591915.1 Cetraspora pellucida | reverse complement strand
AGTAATATTAAGAGTATATTGTAATGATTTATTTATAAGATTATTTAATAGTTGATCAAATGGGCAAGTTGTTCAATGAAGATGAGAGCTTGTGTGTTGGCATTGGTAACATGTAGGTAAATATGAGTGATAATGTTTGTGTAAAGTGTATAGAGCAAGAAGTTCATCCAATAAAATTTTAATTCTAAAGAACTTAAGAGTAGATAATTGAAAGCTATATGAAAAGTTTAAAATTTTTTGATTGTTGTTAATGTACAGCCAAGTGGCTTGCCAGTTGATTTGTTAAGAATTTTTTTTCATTTAAGAAAGCAGTTTTAAGTAATCCATAGTGCATAAATATGTGTATGACAAATTTTACAAATACTGTGACAAGTTGGTAGTTTAAGAGAAAAATTCTCAAGAATAAGAGTATAAGCTAGGTTATAAATATTATATAGCATAAAAGTAAGATATGACAAGTTATAATAGTTACATGCAAATTGATCAGCTAAATTATTATATATATTATCTTGATGAGCAGTGACTTTGTAAAAGATAATTTGAATTTTGTATGAGTTAATAAAGTTAACAAGTGTGTTCTAAAGTAAAAAGTATGATGTATATATATATGATAGAATAGTAAAGGAATTTAAAAGATTTTGGTATTTTGAAATTACAGATTGAGAGTCTGTGTATATATTTACAGTACAGTTTCTAGAGACAGTAATAAAAGCTGATAAGATAGCAGTAAGTTCTGATTTGAATGAGCATAGCCAAAGTTTAACTTATGCCTGAAATGTATATAGTATAGAATTATTATCGACTTGGATTCATCCAATATCCATAAAGCATTGAGAAGTATCCAAATTAATAACAGAGCCATAAGTATAGAAATAGAGTTTTTGTTAGTTAGTATTATAATTGGCAATTTGTTGGAGTTTATGAATTAGTGTACAGGATTCAAAGATAGTTGGAATTGAGTTTGTTGAAATAATAATATTGGATAGGCTTAAAGTTTGGATAGGGTGTCTGATTGCAACTAAGTATAAGAGGTCCAAATAATTGGCATTAAAGTTAAGTGTTTTGTTATTTGTATTAACTTGACCAAAAAATTGAGTTGAGAGATTAGTAGAAATAACAATTGTACATTTGTTATTATTTTATATGAGTTAAGGGAACAACCAGAACATGCCTTTGATTGAATAGGTGTAAGTGGATATAAGTGGATAAATTGTGATTCAATTTGACATTGCCAGTAAGTAATAAGCACAGTACCAGATTGAGAAGGTTGTCTTCTGGCTTTATCAGTAATGATTTAGTTATCAAGTACTGTAATAAGCTAGAGTTTTTTATGTGATGAGAAGTGTCCAGTTGTGTAGCTATAGTAGTTAGTATCAGATAGGTGTAAGTGTAAGTATAGTGTATGATTATAGAAGTGACTTGTAACTTGGTCTTCTAAATAAGTAAACCAGAGAGGTTGTTTGCCTTTTGGAATTTTATAAATGTAAGGAAAGATGTGTTTTCAGTCTAGTAAACATGAATTATCAAATGTGATAAGTCAGTTTAAATATAGGATATCATGATATTTAAATTGTTTTTCGAAGGTTAGATATTTAGAGTATTAGCAAAGAAGAGATTCTAATAAGATAGAGCCCTCTTGAATAGTATGTAGAATGTTGTAAGTTGGGTTAGAAGTAAATGTTATACTGAGATATTTGAAAAGTTGAATAATTTTAAAGTTAGTAGAATATTTGTTTGGTCTATCAATAGTAGAATTCTTGTGTATTAGTATACTAGTAGGTGACCAAAGATTATTTTGAAGTTGCTAAAGTTGAATACAAGTGCTAATACCAAGAAGATCAGGAGAGTTAAGTTTTTTGGTATAGTTTGTGATATAGTGTTGTAGTTGAATATTCTATATATTATGAATATTATATAATTGTAAATAAAATAAAGTACTAGTAGGAGTTGTATGACTAAGTTTGGCTTTGCTTTTAACAAGTCTAATATGGTTTGTAAGAATTTTGTTACAAGTGTTTTGGTTAAGAATTATATTGTGAAGATGATATTTGATTGTAGGAATAATTACTGTATTAATGATATATCATGCATATGTATCAGTAATTTGTTTAGTGTTTGCAATTTTAATGAGATATGAAAACTTAGCCATAATAAGCTTTGTCTGTTTTGTTTGTTTGTTATTAAGTGTAAACCAGCATTCTAGAAACTTGAATGGTTTATTTGGAGGATGAAGGTTAAATAAATAATTATTGTATATAATAGGATTGTAGTTGATTAAAGGTTCATTAGTTGTAAGTATGAATTTAGTTGGATTAATTTAAATGTTTGCCATATTGTAGAAGGATTCTGCTATGTTAAAAATTTGTGAAAGCTCTTGCTGTAAAGATGCAATCCAAAGAGTATCATTCATATAAGCAAGAACTAAACAGTGTGATTTAAGTTTGTTATATGTTAAATCTTTATGATTAGTTGGTCAAGAAACTTTTGTAGAATAATCATTAAAGTTATTGTAAATATATAAAATGAGTGGGTCATAATAAATTTTTCACAAAAGAGGAGTAATAGTTTTACCTAGTAAATATTATTAAGTATAGGATATGAAGATATAAGGCCAAAGTTTGTGATAACTTAATTTTGTCACTTAGTAAATAAGTTAATGATAATAGAACCAGAAAGTGCAAGATGCTGAAGTGAGTATTGAAGAAGATTCAAGTTGACAGAACTATAGGCTTTACTTATATCTTAAGATAGAAGCCAAATGGTTTTTTGGTTGTATAATGCAACCTTAGTAATATTGTTAAGTATATGAATAGGTGTAAAAGTACAGTTATTAGGTAAGGCAACATAGTTGTATGATAAGAGTATAAATGTTTTGAAAATATGTTACTAATTCTATTAGTAATAATTTTTGTATAGACTTTGCAAATGTGTTCAATAAGACTTATTGGGTGAGTAAGATTAAGGTCTCTATTAAATATATTTCATTTAGAAATAGAATAAATTTTGCTGTGCTTCTATTGTTTAAAAGTTTAACCTAAAACAAGACAGCAATTAAACAAAGCAGTTATAGCTTTAATGCAGGTAGTGCTAGCATGTTTAAGCATTTCATAACTAATGCCTATAGAACCACAGGCTTTTTTATTAGAAAGCTTTGCTATAGTATAAGTAACTTCTTTTTCAGTAATAGGAGAAGAAAGAGAGTTATATCATTGAGTATTGATATGTGATAGTGGTTAATATTGTGCAGACTAAAAGTTATTAAAAAGGGTTTGGTTAGTTGGTCGATAAGTTATCCAGTTATGAAAATAAGATTGTATATAATGTTTAATAAGGTTTGGGTCTGTGACTATTTAGTTAGGAAGTTTGATGTTAGAAAAGTGAATAGGAGCTTTATAGCAATTAAGAATGCTATCAATGGCATGTTTGGGATGTGTAGAAAGTATTTTACATCTTTTTTTAGTAGCTTATTGAATTTGTTGTTAAAGCAAAAGAGAGTTTTCAAAATAATAAGCATGGTAGAGTTGTTTTCAAATATCTTGTGCATGTTTGACCTATTGGTTAAGTTGTAAATATTGATAAGAGGTAAGGATATAAATGTTGTACTAAGATCTTGAATTGATATTTTGAATTCTTGAATTAATTTGATTAATGTTAAGATTGTTGTTAAGATTTTTCAAAATTTTGATTAAGTGACCAAATTCTTTAAGTAATAAATAAAATAAGGTACTGTGAAGAGAGTATTGGTGGTTATAGCTACATTTGTATGATTTTTTGTTAGAAATAGAGTGTATAGTAGTATTAATGATTGAGTGTTTAATTTTATGCCAGATGGTTTTGATACTCTTATTTGTATTATAGTTAAGTGGAGTATTGTATGTTTTGAGATTAGAAGAAAGAAGGTCAGAAAATTCTATCCAACTTTCTGATGATATAGCTTTGTAATTAAAGATTCTACAACTAATACCAGCATGATAGTGTGGTGATTTACTATATGTATTAGTAAAAGTTTAAGAAGAAAGAAGAATAGAATAATTACTTAATGTAGAGGTATTACTATTATCAAGTCTATATAAAAGAAAGAACTGTATATTGAATGAGTCAGTCCAAATATAGTTAATATGGCTTTGACTAGTATTGTTTGACCATATGTAGTGTTTGTTATTAATATATGTTTCAAGATTGTACATGTTAAATTGCTGTAGATAGTTAATAAGTTGAAATTTAGATGAAAAACTACAAATATTGTCATATATGTTAAAGTCTTCAAAAACAATTAGATGTAAATTTAGTTGACAGGCTTGTTAAATCTATGTAATTACTGTATTTTATGTTTTATTCCATTTCTGCATATCAGTAGAGAAAAGGTAAACTACAATAATGCAAAGTTTAATATCATTTTTGAAAAAAAGGTCTAAAGCAATAGCTCTACTTGGATGTGTTTAACAATTATGTATGTAAGGTTTGAGTTGGTTACAAATTATAATAGCAATGCCTTTTGCTAAGTTTTCAGAATTGGCTCAGAAATAGGTAAAAAGATTGTTATTTCAATACTGAAGATTAGTTTTGTTAGCAATTTTTGTTTTAGTAAACATGCTATATTAATGTTGTTGTAGAAACAGTAGTTTTGCTAAGCTCTCTTTTTAGTTGCTATATTAAAGTCTTGAACATTGTATGTAACAATATTTAGATCTAGGTCACATAAGTTTTGGGTTGGTATAGAGGTTTGTGGCCTGGTTGTTAGTAGGTGTAGAGATGAAGTATTGTTAAAAAATAAGTCTGATATATTAGAAATAGGATTGAAAAAATATAATTTAAGAGAAAGATTGTAAAATTTAGAAAGAAGATAAGAGAAAATAATAATATAATTAGGAACAAGTAAGTCATTAAAGAGGTATATATGAGTTTCACTATAAATAGAATTAACAGAAATTATAACTAATCTACATCATCAAATCAAACAACTAAACTGAATATCCAGTTACAGTATATCAGACCTACCTTCAATTTTCTCAACTCTATCAGGCTTAGTACCAAATGAAATAATTACTATAGTCACAGACTTATCATTTACAAAAATATCTATAACACTTATTACTAAATTCTTACTTCATTTTAATCAACAAATTTATTACAGAATTTGGATTCCTTACTGTATTTTAAGATCTTCAATTCATCTTTCTACTTCTAATTTATCTTTTAATTTTACTTTACAATTAGTGCAAACTCCTTCTCTTAATACTATTAGCTCTAAGATTAATTCTTAGTATATACAATAGATTAAATATCAAACTAATCTCTCATACATTATTACTAACACCCAAATCTAGGTGAGCCTTGGCCACTCCAGTTGGTTTAGATCACAGATAAATTAGTCTAAGCTTCTATTCTTGCTATAATATTTTAAAAGTAGATTTAAACTTTATATAAAAATCTTAGTTAAATATTCAATAAAGATAAAGGCATGGTCTTACTATTAACATTAAAAAAAAAAAAAAAAAAACAATTATATAAATTTAATTTACAAAAGGATGGTGATCCTAGTATAGTAGTTGGATTGTTATCCTTCAAGTGGCAGATCTTAGGTTTAAATCTTACCTATGCCAAAATTTGAAAATTAACCTATATTACAGAAACTGTCTTCTGTTAATTAGTTGGCCTTATGCAGCTGTAATTCAGATATACCAAGCCAGGTCCTACAAATCATTGAGAGCTTAGGGCATCTATATGAAATAAACATTATATAGTATATATACATAGAGGAATGTTAATAACTAGTATTGTGTAAGACTTTGGTGCAAACCTATGATAAGACTACTGGATGCAGAAGACTAAGAAACTGAGAAGATGAAATTCCACTTGGAAATTCTTGAGTAAAGAGACAGCACAAACTTTTGATATTGCTGTTGGATCAATGGAAGTCTATAAAATACCTTTATAGAAACAGACAGATAAACCAGATGACAAGATATGTAGAAAAGCACATAACTAGCCAGACTGTCATAATTACCAAAGGAAAAAATACTAAGGTATACTATACTGGGCAATCTGAATTGAAAATCTATAGAGTCTGTCAGTTCTAAGTTGCAATTAGTAGGAAATAATGAAGAAGATATCAAGAGGATAGATACTAGAGTTTGGATGAACTTTATAAAGGTAGAAAAGTATAATGTAGCAGTTCAAGGTTAGCCATAATTGCAAGTGTTAGGTAATTATAATATGTTATATAAAACTAGGTTATCTATATATAGAACAAGAAAGGCTCTAGTAATGATACTTCTGAGAATACATTGCATGAAATAAAATATGAGGTTCTAAGAATACAGATAAGCATCTAGACCTTCACAACTAATTTATATAGTGAAGATGATCTAGTGATATAATAAGAATTGCAGTACAAAGAGTTTAAATAAACAACACTCCTAGTTAGATTGCAAGTATAGCAGCTAGTATAAAATTATCAGCAGACTACTTAATTAACACCAAAAATGTATGTGTAACTAATTGTACTCTCTAATATAAAAAGATTTCTTTGAGGTCTTGGCCATGAGTTTCTATATTCTAACTACTAAATAAAAAACCCTAGCTCCAAAAGAAGCTAGTTAAAAAAAAAAATTTTTAATTTACAAATACAGATGAAGATTTTATAAATTATTTACTACAAATTTAAATAATATAATATATATTCTATAAGCAAAAGATATAAATTATTTGCTATTTTTTGATTGATGTTACAGTTGTCTTTTGAGAAAAAAAAATATTTTCAATATCCTTGTTATATAATTCTAAAATATCTTTAAAAAACTCAATATATGCAATTGTATTTTTGGTAATATAATCTTTAAATGATGAAAATGCTATGTGAAAGGCCAGGATAATAACAGTCAGACCCAATATACAGGGCAGACTATGGTACCTTGCACAGATGTGAGAGCTGAGCATACAGTGATCAACTCTGTAGAAGACAATTTTGGAAAATTATTTACAACATTTTTAATCTCTTATAATCTTAATACATGTTTTAACAAATTTCTTCTTTATTATCATTTACCACTTCTCTCTTATGATTAAACTATCCAAACCCTAATTCAACATATTAATGAATATAACAACAATAAAACTGTATTTAGTATTACATTTTCTGTTAATTTATCTTATAATGAAACCTATATATATCTTTCTAATAACACTCTTTTACCAGATTATATTATTATTACCCTATATCTTCTTTCTATATTCTATAATCTTCCTTTCAGATCTAATTCTTTCAATTCTACTTCAATCTTATCTGATTTATTTTTTGATAACCATTCTTTAACCTTTAATTGTAATTTTTCCTTACCTTCATCTAACCCAACTCCACATCATCTTAATCTAACTATTGCTATACACAATGTTAGAGGCTTCAATAAACCTACTAAAAGAGAAGCATGACAAAATTACCTTAACTATAACATATTGATTGCAAGCATTACAAAAAACTAAAATCTTTGACAAAACTAATCTCTTCTTTTGCAATAATAACTTTTTTAGTTATTATTGGTCTAAGTTTCCTACTTTTATCAAAAACACTGCTATTATAATCTGCAA
The DNA here is from genome assembly GCA_910591915.1 of Cetraspora pellucida. Classification (NCBI taxonomy): domain Eukaryota; kingdom Fungi; phylum Glomeromycota; class Glomeromycetes; order Diversisporales; family Gigasporaceae; genus Cetraspora; species Cetraspora pellucida. Next base: position 3,917 of record CAJVQA010010254.1, on the reverse strand, counting down.
TAATCTTAAAGCTTACATTTACAGTATTCATACTCATCCTAAAAATGCTATATTACTTGATATTTTCTTTTGAAGTAATATCAAGCTTCATATCATTTTAGTTTATCTGTCATCAACTAATATTATTACTTATAACCAAACTCAAAATACTGTTATTAACTGGATCTAACAAGTCTCTCAACTTCACATTCACTTTATTATTCTTGGTGATTTTAATACACAAGACAATACACACAGCTTTTTATCTAAATATAAACTTATTAATTTTCTTAATAACACCAATATGCATAATATTGGAGTCCAATTTAACAACAAACATTCTATCTGTTCTAACAACACTAGCAGTAGTTGTATTGACTATATTTGGACTAACCAATTCAATATATAATTTTTTCTCTCTTATAGTCTTGATAACAACCAAACCTCAACTTTTAATGATTATCTAATTTTATCTCTATATGAATATTTCTATATATCTATAGCAAACCCTTATGTAAACATACTGATATTAGTTACTACATCTTTAACTATAAGGTTATATTTGCAGAGAACTGGAAATTCTTTGCAAACATCTTATTATAATGACTCTTACTGCACAAAACTCTTATCAATAATGAAACTGATGAATATATTGAAACAACTTGGCACAAAATTCAATGCTCTATTATTTACTTTACTACTCATACCATTCTTAGTAAAGTCTCTTACAAACATAACTACAATCATCAACACTTACCTTACAATACTCTATTATATTTATCTTTTAAAAAACTTGGTCACATTATTAAACTTATTAAAAAACTTATCCAATATTCTGACATCTCTAATATTAATAAAATATATTTCAAATCAACAAACAGTCACAATGTGACCTTCAACTACTTAACTTCAACATGTTTACTTTATCTGAAAACAACCTTTTCATGCTCAAAACCTTGAAAACTCTCTCTTACTTTAACAACAAATTAGTAAAGCTACTAACAAAAGATGTATTACTCTTACATCACATCCTATACAAGCTATTAATAGCATTCTTAATCACTATTATCAACCTGTTTATCTCTCTAATATAAAATTGTCTAATAAGCTTATAACTGATCTACTACTTATTAAATAGCATGTTCAATTACATTTTTATAACTAGACTGCATTCAGACCTATTAATAAAACTTTTTTGATAATTTTTGGCAATAACACTATTTCCTACTACCTCATATCAATCCAACCTGATACCAATTTCTGAATTCTTCTATTACAAATAAAAAACTCTCTTAAACTCTCTCTTAGCTTCCTAACAACAAGGCTTGTGGTTTTATAGATATTAGTTATAAAATGCTCAAACACATTAGCTCTAAATGCACATCTGCTATTACTAGTCTCTTTAACCATTGTCTTCTTGAAAATAGAATTCCTAAATAATGAAAACATAGCAGAATTTATCCTATTTCCAAATGTAACTTTTTTGATAGTGATCTCAATTTTACTTGACCTATTAGTTTTGTTGAACATATTTGCAAACTATATACTAAAATTCTCACAAATAGACTAACACTATATTTTCTTCTGATCTATTCTCTTACCTTTCAATTATGTTGCACTTTCTAACAATAGCACTTCAATTGATATTCATATTCTCAATAATCTTATTGAAGATACTATTTGCAATCATAAGAACATTTGGTTACTTTCACAAGATATGAGTAAAGTATATAACTCTGTTAACTTTACTTTTTTTAAACATTCACTTTCTTATCTAACACTTCCTTTATTTATCATTAATATTCTCTCTGATCTCTTGACTGATCATCACAACCAAGTTATTACTAATCTTGGCCTTACTTTCTTATATCCTGTTTATAATGGTATTGACCAAGGTGAAACCATTATTCCTTTATTATGGCACATATACTATAATTTACTTATCTTATATATATATGTACAAGTATCTGATTATACCTTACAATCCTTTTGAACTACCAATCTTAAACTTCAAATATTTAATTTACTACAAAAACAATGCTCTGTCTTGGCATATATGGATGACACTCTTTGGGTTTTTTTATCACAAACTAATCTTTTCAACATATTATCTATAGCTGAATCATTTTATGCTATGGATAACATTCAAGTTAACTCTATAAAATCTATTTTGGTTACCAATAACCCTTCATCTTATTATATCCCTATTACCTATAATAATCATCTTCTTTCACTACATTCTTTTAAACAATCTTTAAAATTTTTAGGTTGCTGTTTTATCTTGGACAATAGGCAATCTAAACAAACAAAACTGCTTATTGCTGAATCTTCTTAACTCATTCAAAATGCTAAAACTAAACATATTACTGACTCACATGCCCATTATATTATTAATACAGTCATCATTCTTACTTTTAAATATCATTTTCAAAATATTGTAGTTAGTCAGCCTACCTGTAATAAAATCTTTACTTAACATATTGGTCTTGTTAAACTTAAAGCTAAACTTTGTCATACAATACCCTCTATTACCCTTTTTCATTTTCAAATTTACAACATCAAATACATCTAAAACATCTAATTACAACAATATATTCCTAACCTTCTTAAACAACTTAATAATTCTAACCTATTAGGCACATCAATTTGCATCTAAATTCAACAGTTACAAAACAACCTCTGGTCTTCTACTAATATCTTCTTATATTTTAATTCTATTATTAATAACCTAATCATCTAACTACAAACTTTAAAATTATTCAGCTTATTAAGCATATTGGCTAAACATTTTCTACTAATTCAACTTATAACATTCTATTTATTCTAAATAATAGAGATATCTTTTTTGAATCCCTTCTTTTCTCCTATTCCAAATATTCTATTTTCAAAAAACAACTTAGATATTACAAATTATTTTTTCTTGACCAATTTACTATATATAATAATTCATGCTTATTATATTGGAAACATATTTATTTCTTCTAGATTAAATAAGCTTTCTAAAGATGTTGTACCTCAAAGATTCATCACTCTTGAGAACATTATAACAAGCCATTCTCATCAATGTACTCTATATGATCACTTTAATTTACCTCAAATAAACTACTTTTCTTATACTACTAGTTACTTTACTTCTAATGCCAAACTTTGACTACTTATTTTTCTTAATAACTAAATAATTATTGGAAGGTCAGAAGACATAATATCTCTATAGGCCTTACCTTTATTACTTACTGGCACTGCTCATATCAGTTCCAGTTTTCAAACCTATATCTTACTTCTCTCTCTACTACTATATTATATTCTAAATATCTTTATAATTCTAATGCAATTTTCAATAACTATACTATCTTTATTCCTGCAAACCTGGTTACAAAACTATTCTGTTATATTAATACTAACAAAACTCTTAATCTAAATGCCAACTTTTTTGATATCATATACTCTGTAGCTATTCAACAATCTTTATATATTCTATCACCTCCTTTACTAATAATCAACTCATAACAATCATCTTACATTTTTCAGTCTAATCAACTTATTGATAGCTTTTAGTCTATTGCTAATTCTAATTATAACCTAATTACTATTTCATTTTATATTGATGGTTCTATTATTGAGCTTGGTATCTCTCAATACTCTATAGGTATAGGTTGGATTCAAGTTGATAATTCTGCAACTGTTCATTCATTTCAGATACAAGTTAAACTTTGACTATGCTTCTTTAAAGCTAAAATTCTTACTATTCTCTTAGCAATTATAACTAATTCTAGAAACTGTTCTGTTCATATCTTTACAGACTCACAATCTGTTTTTTTCAAATATTATAATATCTGCTTATTAGTATCTAAACTCTCTTATATTCATACTCTATATTTCACTATTTGGCAAACTCTTATCAACTTCATTAATTTATACAACATTCAGCTTATTTTTCA
>CAJVQA010010253.1:0-11504 GCA_910591915.1 Cetraspora pellucida | reverse complement strand
CGGTTGGGTGCACAGCAAATTGAATAGGTTTAATTTGTTGTAGATTATTTTCTTTAGCCATGGCACCAAAGCAGTCATCATATTTAGCCAAAAAGTAATCTAAATCATATTGATCTGGATCTTAATTAATTAATGTAGACATGGTTGTTTTGAAAATGAAAACAGATTTGATATTGGGATTCTTGAGTCCAATAGGATGTCAATAATATAGAGTATGACAAATAAGAGGGGGTGACAAATAAGGGATGTGATAAATAAGGATGTGACAATTAGAGGAATATGACAAATACAGGATTTGACAAATAGAAAGGTATTACAAAAAGTATGTAACACTTTGCAGATCTATTTGTAAGTCAAGATTGATGTTAAACAAAAAAGTTATGTAAAATTGTAAAAACACAAATTTGTAATTAATAAATTATATAATATTGATTAGTAATCCTGTTTTGGGTGGATTTGGATGGAGTAGACCAGATACAGCCCCCCAAAAAATGTAAAAAAATATTTGCAAAAAATAAAAAGAAATTTTACAAGAGAGTTTAAGTATATTTTGCCAATAAATTGCTCAGTTTTAGGCTGTTTTTGATGAATTATATATTAAAATAAAGCTATGAATGAGATCTTTCTTTTTGTTCTAAGATACAAGAGTTGTTTAATTAGTAAAATCTAAGATAACTTGAATTGAAGTGTTTTTATATTTAATAAAAATATCTTAATAAATAAGAAGTTCAGAGATATATAATTAGGCCACCTAAGTATAAAATTATATCAAAAACAATTTTACTTAGGCATCCAAAGGTAGTTTACTTAATAAAATATTGAATAATAATCAAATGTTTGCAATAAAATTTGGTATAAGTGATCATTAGAAAGAGTTAATGATTTGCATCTACTAATATTAACAGAGCCATTAGTATAAAAGTGAAGTTCTAATAAATTATTATTATAGTTAGCTATTTGTTGAAGGTTATGTATAAGTAAACAAGGTTCTAAAATTACAGAAATTGGTTGAGTAGAAATAGTAATATTTGGAAGGTCTGGAATTTAAATAGGATGCTGAATTGCAATAAAATATATAAAATTGAGATAATTAGCATTAAAGTTAAAAGTTTTGTTATGAGTGTTAATTCGTCCCAAAAATTGAGTTGAGAGATTAGTAGGAATAATAATTATACATTTGTCAGCAATTATTTGGAAATTAAAAAAGCAGCTAGGGCATTTATAGAATTGAAAATACAAGAGAATAGAGTCAAGTAAATTGTGATTTAATATTATATTGCTAGTAGGTAATAAGAATAGATTCAGATGCAGAAGATTGCTTTTTGGTTTTTTCAACAATAATTTGGTCATCAAGTACAGTATTGAGTTATAGTTTTTTGTATAATGAAAAGTGTTCAGTTGTATAACTGTAGTAATTAGTATTAGATAAGTATAAATGTTGATAAAGTATACGATTATAGGAATGACTTGTAACTTGGTTTTTTAAATAAGTAAACCAAAGTGGCTGTTTGCTTTTTGGAATCTTGTATATATGAGGAAAGATGTGCTTTCAGTCTAATAAGCATAAATTGTCAAATGTAATAAGTTGATCAGGATATAAAATACCATGATGGTTAAGTTGTTTTTTAAAGATTAAGTATTTTAAATATAAGGAGAATAGAAATTCTAGTGAAATAGAACCTTGTTAAATAGTATATGGAATGTTGTAAGTTAGATTAGCAGTGAATGTGATGTCAAGATGTTTAAAGAGTTAAAGTATTTTGAAATTGGTAGTATGTTTATTTAGTCTATCAATAATAGGATTGTCATGTATTAAGATGCTAGTATTTTATTTAAATTTTTTATATAGTCTAAATAAATTTTATATAAAATTATATTTTATTAAGTTTATATAAAAATTTAAATAAATATTATTAAAACTTTATATAATTATATATAAATTTGAATTTATAATTATGAGGGTGTGGTGACTTAGTGAAGTGAATAAGTTGTCAACCCTTCAAGTGGTAGGTTGGGAGTTCAAAACCCACTGATGACGAAAATTTGGAAAATCATCTATGTTACATCGGTGTATATAGGCATCTGTGCAATGCTAGAGTTACACAGAGGAATGCAAACTGGTATTGGGTGGTGCAAACACAAGATAAGTTCTTGAAACCAGTACTACGGCAATGGCTATCTATCGATTAGTTGGGATCAGTACCTGTAATACAGTCACACCAGATAACTGGCAGGTCATGGAGAATCTGTGGCCATGTAAATCTGTGAACTGGAATAACCAAAAGCCCACTTGGGAAGACCTGAGTAGAGAGGTAACACAGATCTTCAACAGTACTACTATAAAGGCTAGACCTAAAAAATGGATACTAATATGAAAGAAATCGAGTGGGCAAGAGGTACAACCAACCAGGCTACCGGAAGTTGAACTGGAGGAAAAGGACCTTGGAGGCAGACTCTGAGGTATCAGAGGCAGGTCACAGTCCTACCGGCTATCTGGATTGAAAGTCTGAGGTCAGAAACAGGTTATACTAAAGTACTAGGAATATGTTGTGAAGTCAGTGCTAGGGTCTGGATAAACTCTGCAAGGTCAAGCCCTGTTAACAAGATACTAAATGTAGGTAGTTAGTTAGCAAAGGGGCCTCCTGGAGCCCTACAAGTCAGGTAAAGTACTCTGAAATGTGTAACAGCTTGATGGATGTACAGACAAAAAGGTCATAGTTAGGTTAGATGGCACTTAGATGTACAGGAAATTAAGTGTGCTATTTGTTGATGTAAGTATAGAGATCAGAGTGTTTAAAATAGGTAATCTCCTAGTAGATTGCAGGTATAGCAGCTAGTGTAAAACCTGCTATACAGGCAGACTACTTAAATTAGACAACCAAAAGTTGTATGTATGGCTAGTTGTATACTCACCTTGTACAAGTTATGTAATCATAATTAAAATACAATAAAGACAATAGCCACTGATAACTATGGCCTTAGCGAAAGCAAAAAAAAAAAAAATTTTATAATTATGTAAATCTACATTGGATTTGTAGATTTATATAAAATTTTTAAATATAATTTATATAAAAATTTTATATAGCTTTATATAAAAATATACTTTGTAATATGCAACAGTAACTGATATTTATAATTTTAATATTATTATTTCTAAGATGTTCTTAGAAAAATCTTATTTTTTTTGATATTATAGTAAGACCTTGCTTATATCTTTATTGGTAGTTTTTAAAGTTAGTAACTACATTGAGTTACTGTATACAAAAATAATTCTATATAAATGCTATAACTGAGGCCAATACTTGCAATTAGAGCTAATCATTAAACTGCTAACTATATAACTAACTTAAGTACAAATAAGAAAAAAATTACATTTAAAAATAAAGCTCAAATATATTTATCTGTAACCTAAATCTACTAAAGTAATTAAGACTTACCTAGATTTGGATAGTTAAAATATAATTAAAAGAGATGTTATATTTAATCTAGAGAATAGTCTATATATTAATTTTTTAGTAGCATAACTAATAAATGAATATGTATTAATGTTTGAATATACTCAATTAGGTAGTTCTTATATATATAAATAGGTATATATTTAATAATTGTATTTAGTTTGTCTATTATAATTAGTTTAAGTTAGATGTTTAGAAAAAGAAGATTTGAAACCTTATTTTATTTATTTTATTTATTTTTTTTGTGTTAAAGACTATATTTTGTGATAAAATTTTATTGACTTTTATTAACTTAGTTATTACAACTATTTTATACAGAGATGAAAGTACAAATAGTTATATGTATAACTTTTGGTTGCCTATTTAAGTAGTTCATTCTAAGGTTCTATACTAGATGCCATATCTATAACCTATTAGAAGATTATTTATTTAAACTCTCTAATCATTTATCTTGTTATAATGCAATACCAACTAACTTCTTATATATACCTAACTAGTATACTGTCTAAGCAGTATAGTATCTATCCTTTTTGTACTATTATATATTTTAGAACATGACATCTGCCAGTAAGGTGCAGAAGGCCTTTTTTGTTAATTACCTATCTACTCTATAAAATATTAATAAGAACTACTCTTGCAAAGTTTACTCACAGATTCTAGTATTAACTTTATAGCATATCTTTAGTACTTTTAGTATATCTTTGCTTTTGTCTTCAGACTCCTAATCCAGATAACCCAAAAGAACTGTGATCTGTTCTTGGTATATTAATGCTGGTCCTATATCCTTTTTCTAGTATGAAATCTGATAACCTAGTTGGTAATACTCTTTACCTAAGGTTTTTGTCTATCTGATTTCTTTATATTGGTATCTGTTTTCTAGATTTAGTCTTTATAATAGTACTATTAAAGATCTATGCTAATTCTTTACTTAGTATTTTTAAGTAGACTTCAGTTTTTCAGTTCTATGAATTTATACAGTCATAAAAACTTATCTTAGTTTTGCACTACCTGGTACTGGTTTGTATCTCTTTGTGTAACCAAGGTTACACAAGTGCCTCATAACCTGTTAGTCATACTGGTATAACCATAGTTACAAGTATCTTATTCTAACTAATCGACAAAATGCTATTGTCATAATACTGTCTATATATTATATAGATAATTATTCAAATTTTTATTTTTAGTAGGTTTTGAATTCACAACACTATTTGGGGGTTAACAACTTTTCTACTTTACTAAGTCATCATATCCTGAGACCTTACTGTTTTTTCTAATTTAAAACATTTATACAATATGGTTTTCAAAGTAGTTATAACATAGCTTATTGATTTTAAGAAGTATTTTAATAGTAATTTGTAATGCTAATTTGTAAAGAATATTTAGGTTTTGAATTATTTGGATTAGAGATTTAAATATAAGTTCTTTAAGTATGTTATCAAGATAGAATAAGTTTTCAGTATATGATTAAAAGTTTATAATTTTAAATTTTTTGAATAAGTTCTTCTTGTTAAAGTTTAAAAAGATCTAGATTACTTGAACTAGTGTATTTAAAAATAGTATCTTGTATAATATTAGTGAGTAGTGTAAGTTAAAACATGTTTACCAGTATATTGAAATATCAGGTAGATTGTAGTGAAAGCAATTTGAATTATAAAAAGTATATGGGTATATTTTATAATAAAGAAAGTATATACACAATTCATTTAATAGAATTTTGATTTTAAAAAATTTGAGATAATTAAGTTTAATATTGGTTATATTATATGTTGGTTTTTGGTTATAATTAATATATAACCAAGTGGATCTCTAATTTATTCTGAAATAAGTTGGTTCTATTCTTAATTGCATTTTTGAAATGATTATATAGCCAAAATATAGGCTTTACAAATATTTTTAATAAAAGTTCTAGTAGAGTATTTTATAAAATATTAGTCCCAAAACAGCTTGTGATATTGATTATAAATATTGAAGTATAGATCAAAAGAGAGATTATGTTGTTTAGCAAGAGAGTCAGCAAAATTATTTAGATCATTATTCATATAAGTTTATATTTTATAAAAGTTGATTTAAAAATTATAAGATTTAATAATATTCAATAAGGTATATTATATAGTTTATATATTGAATTTGAAAAGTTTATTAAAATTGAAAAATATAGTATAAATATTAAAGTATTTAGTAATAATAAATTATAAATCTGTAAAGATATTAACTATTGCATTTTAGAATATAGTAAAAATAACAAAGAGAATGGTCATCAGTTCTGCTTTATAAAATAATAGCCAAAAGTGTATCTTAGCAGAAAATTTGTAGATAATTTGGTTATTATTATTAACCTGAACCTAGCTAATACCTATTATATATTGGTCAGTTCCAATATTACACAGGTTAAACAAATGAATAAAAGGTAAATAATAGATAAATAACAAAAAAAATATCTGCTATTATTTTACTCTATATCTACCAAATAATGATAGCATAACAGTAGCATAACAGCAGAATAATAGTAAAATAATATAGGTTTGTTAATATAAGTAACATAATAGTAACATAATAGCAAAATAATAGAACAGTTCTATTATTTTACTTTTAGTTACAAAGACTAAAAGTAAAATAATAAAATTGTTCTATTATTTTGCTATTATGTTACTATTATTTTACTTATATCAACAAACCTCTTATTATTTTACTATTATTTTGCTGTTATGCTGCTGTTATGTTACTATTATTTGGTAATTATAAGATAGAATAATGACAAATTTTTTTTCTGTTATTTACCTATTATTTACCCTTTATTCATTTATTCAACCTATGTTAATTACTGAATTATTAATATAAAAGTTAAATTATTATTAAGAGTTATTGAAAATTGAATATTATTTAAGTATGTTTACTGCATTACTAGTTTTGAATATTTCAAATACAGAAGAGTTAGAAATTGGAATTGTTGATACTAGAGAAATTAATAGTGAATATTTAATAGATATTAAATAAATAAGGTCTATATAGATAGTATTAAAGTTTACTAAGTTAGAGTTAACTCTTTCTAGAAATTGAAAAGAAATAATTACAGATATATTAACTATATATAATTAAATTTTGAATTCTATTAAAGTTTAAATGACAATCTAAGCAGAATAAGCATTGGATTAATAAAAAAGAATAGTAGCTAGAGTGATTTATATCAATATTTGTTTGGCAGTATATAATAAATATTTAGTTAATATTTTGGTAATGTCTGCAAATTTTACTAATGATAATCTTATTGTCAATATATATAAGTAACCAGAGTTTAGATTTTTTGAAAATATGTTATAAGCTGTATACAAATAGGTTATATTCTAGTTATTGATAGTATAAAAAAAGACTCTGTAGCTATTGTAAGCCATTATAGTGTCTTTCAAATAAGTGAACCATAATGATTTTTAGTTGTTAGATAAGTATAATAGTCATAGTAAGAAATATTTTTATTTAAGTAAGGTAATATTATTAGCTATTTGAGATATAGAATATTAAGATTTCTGATTTGTTTTTTTAAACTAATATATTGTAGATGTTAGAATAAAATTAATTCTAGTAATTGAAGATTGTATAATATAATGTTTAGCCAGAAGATGTTGAAATTAATTGTTATAAATATATTTAAATATATCAGTAATTAAATGATTTCAAAGTTTAAAGTATGTCTATTTGAACTAATAATAATAAGGTTAGAATGTTAAAGTATATTAATAGTTGATCATAAATTGTTTTAAAGCTGTTGTAGCTTAATTCATATTAAGATTCCTAGTAGATTAAGGTTGGTGATTTGTATAAGAAGTTAGTAATAAGGTGTTGAAGTTTAGTACTCATATATTATAAATATTATATAAGTATGAATTAAACATAGTACTATTGGAATTGAATGTACTAGATGAGATTTGTGTTTAGCTACTGTTAAATATTTAGTGAGAATATTATTGCATATAAAGTAAAACATAATAATGTTATATAATCTATATTCAAGTATAGGTATAATAACAATATTAATTATATAAATAATTTGCTTATTTGTGATTTTTTTTGTACTAGTAATATTTATAAGTTTCTTGAATAATTTTAATTTGTTAAGTTTGTTTATTATTAAGTATAAATCAACAATCTAAAAACTTAAATAGTTAACTAGCAGATATAGATTTTAGAGTAGAATTAAAAAATTAAATATTAGATATAGGTGGATTAGAGATAAAAATAGTTTTGACAGTATTGATCTGAATGTTGGCTATTAGGTAGAAAAATAAAGTAGTTTGAATAATTTATTTTAGTTTTTGTTTTATTTTTGTTATCTAAAATGTATTGTTTATATAGGTTAATACAAATGTAAATGTACAAAGACTTTAAAATCTAAATAATTAGAAGTGGTTTTTCAAGCTGTGAATAGTAAGTAATCTTTGTATTAGGATGCAATTCTGTAAATAAGTAGGTCATAATAAATATGCCAGAATAGAAAAGTTATTGTTTCTTTTTAACCTATTTCATTTTTAACTGTATATGGGTTAGTTAGACCAAGATTAGTAATTACTCTATTTTGCCAGTCTGTTAATAGATTAGTAAGTATATTAATTAGCTTGGATGGCATGTTAATATAATTGAGTGTTTTTTCTAATAGGTTAGACCTTCTTATTATAATATTGAATATAATAAAACATTAGCTATAAAAATATATTATAGATTATATTTTGAATTTGCTAAAGACACTTCTAAATGTTATATTGTAGATCTAATTTTTGGGATTATAAATACCTGAATTGAAGCAATGATTCTTACCTAATTTAAAATCATGAAAAAGTAACAGAAATTTTACTTCTGTTACTTTTTTTACTTCTGTTGCTTTTGTTATTTATGCTATTTTGGTTACATATGTGATAAATGAAATATTGACCTTTTATTAAATTTAGTTAATATATAGCATATAAGAAAGATATTATATTTATGCAAGAAACTAATTACAAATGTAAATAAAATATTTATTGTAAATAAAATATTTATTATAAATAAAAAACATTTTTAACTTAAGAAAAGAATAATGATCTCTTTCCTTAACCAAGTAATACCTCTAAATAAATACACTGACATACATAAAACTAAGTATTTGACTTATAATAAAGTAAAAGTACTATTCTATATCAACTAAAAACTATTGTTAAACCCTTGTTATCCATATAGTTCATCTATTTGTAACCTACTAAACCACATTTTATCATTTGCTGTAAGTTATATGACAAGTTTTTAATACAAAAGAAGAACTTCAACTCTGATTTGATGTATTGTAAGCCTGTGTTAAGTTATACAAGAGCAGATAAGAGAAAAAAGTTAATAGAAGAATAGGTTGAAAGAAAGACTTAGAAGAGTAGATTAGTACTTATCTACAGATAAACCACCCAGCTAGATTTAACACATTTATTTTAACTTAGCCACCATAAGTTACACAAGAGTTGGATTAATTTAGCGATAGATTCACCTAATATAGAATCACAATATCCAACTAGCAAATCAGTGTATAGATGCTGATTCTTCTGATAGACCAACTTCATCTAATATCTATGAAAATTATTAAGATAGCATGAAATATTAGGTAATAGTAGTGCGAAAAATAAAGATGAATTAGCAATGTTAAAAGCATTCCAGTCTGCAGATACAATCATTCCAACATTATTAACAGAATTGCCAGTTTGTCCTAAAGATAAACTTAAAAGTAAACTGCTCAACTTTAAAAATCTTTCTAGGCCAATTAATTCCACCTGCAAAATCATTAAAAGTTAATAGTAAATGATTTACTCATACTATATATTAAATTTGATCGATTAAAATTTTTACTTCTTAATTTTCTTTTAGATTCTACTACTCTCAAATTTTCAATTTCCGATGATGTTTGTCATGATAATATTTCACGTATGTGTTAATAATTCAATTTACTAATTTATAACGATAAGAATTTTAATTGATACAGTATATTTACATATCTTGTCTCTATAGCCAAGTTTCAAAGAAGTCAGCGTGATGTTATTGCAATGAAATATTGCAATCAATTTCCTCTCTTAGGTTCCAATCCTATCAGCATAATGACCTAAAGAATTTAATACAATATTTTTATAAAGAGCCTCCAGTAGAATTGGTGGTGCAGATATAATCAGTTATAATTCTAGTGGTCACCAGATGTACCACTATTACACTTGCTACATCTTGTTTTATTGACCTGCCCATACGTTTTGGGCAATTTTAGAATTTTCTTTTACTTTTTAACTTAACCACACTCGTATATTACGTTCATTCGGTCAGTTTATGTAACTGATAAACTTATCACAGTTAACTTATGTGATAAGTTACTATTAAATTATCAGGCAACTTCAGATATCCTTCAGAAGTCGATTGAAAGTCCCGTCTGTGTAATTCCCGGATCATACATGTCTTCCTAATATGATATAAACTTAAACAAGATTAGCTAGATATCCCTGCACCTTACCTATGCTGGCGCGCCATATCGGTGCGCAATTGGCGTCACCAAGTGCGCTGCAACATAATTATAGATCAATTAAGGCAAACAAATAAATTTTCGAATAAATTATTTATAGATTTATTTATACCGAACCTTTTAATAGAGTATTATCAGGAATATAAAGTTAATGTAAGTATTTAATTTAAATAAATAATGTAACATAGTTGTAAATAAATATTTTATGCATATATATGGATTATAGTTTACTTGTTAATAATGCACAGTTTACAGTACAATATCATATCTAATAGATTGATAAATTGCTTACATTATGAAATTTTCATTTAAAATCATGTCATATATGCATATCGTTCTTTTAACATTTAACTTTTATTATTTAAATAAATGAATGTTTTTAATTAATTGGCAAAATTTATAATGATTCCAAAAACGAATGAAACATGTCGACAAAATTTGAGTAGCGATTTAACATCGATTACCCGATTATAATGCACCTGCTAAATGGCGTTTATTTTTAATAAACTAAATTATTAGCGACCAAGTTAATAATGTCCTAGTTAATCATGTCCATATCGTTACTGCATTAATTCAAAGTAAAAGTACGATTTAATTCTGTTCATTTTATAATTTTATTGATCACTTTTCAGACAATAATTCTTCATATCTACCATCTTCCTATATGTTAATTCACGACTCTTTAAAGTCTTTGCATAATTTGGTCGTATTTCTAATGATTTATGATAATCTGCAAGTGCTTCTTCATATCTATTCATATGATAATACGTTAATCCACGATTATTTAGAGTATTTGTATCATTTGGACTTATTTCTAATGATTGATTATAATCTGCAAGTGCTTCTTCATATCTACTCATTTTACTATAAGTATCTCCACGATTAGATACTGTATTTGCATTATTTTGTCTTATTCTAATGATTTATTATAATCTGAAAGTGCTTCTTCATATCTACTCATTTTACGATAAGTATCTTCACGATTAGATAATGTAATTGCATTATTTGGACTTATTTCTAATGCTTTATAAGTAGCTCCACGATTTGATAATGTACTTGCATCATTTGGTCTTATTTCTAATGATTTATTATAATCTGCAAGTGTTTCTTCATATCTATTCATAAGATCATATGTTAATCCACGATTATTAAGGGTAGTTGCATCATTTGGACTTATTTCTAATGATTTATTATAATCTGCAAGTGCTTCTTCATATCTATTCATATGAACATACATTAGTCCACGATTATTTAGAATAGTTGCATAATTTAGACTTATTTCTAATGATTTATTATAATCTGCAAGTGCTTCTTCATATCTATTCATATGATCATACGTTAGTCCACGATTATTTAGAGTAGTTGCATTATTTGGACTTATTTCTAATGATTTATTATAATCTGCAAGTGCTTCTTCATATCTATTCATATGATTATACGTTAATCCACGATTATTTATAGTTGCATTATTTGGTCTTATTTCTAATGATTTATTATAATCTGCAAGTGCTTCTTCATATCTACTCATTTTACGATAA
>CAJVQA010010252.1:0-11504 GCA_910591915.1 Cetraspora pellucida | reverse complement strand
TTCACAACATATCCTTACTACTTTGGTATTCAATTCAAGTTCCACTAAGCTGCCATTCCAGATAGCCCAGAAAGGTAAGGCGAGACCATACCTCTGGTTTACATGTTTGCCGGCATGTACCCTTTTCATCCGGAACCCGGAAATTCCGGTGGCCTGGTTGGTTCATCCGGTTGTCTGTTATTTGTTTAGTTTGTATAATGTTAGTTAATCTTAATGTTTCTTGTACAATTATTTTGGATATGATGAATTGTATATTAGTTACTATATATTAGCATCCTAAAAACTTTAAAGATGTGTTGTAAGGCTGTGTATATATAATAGTATTCATAAAGTTGAATGTAGATATAAGTTTTGTGTTAGGTATTAAAGTAGATTTGTTTGAGTTGACTTTGATGTTTGCTATCTGATAAAATATTGAAGCTGTATTAAGAATGTTTTAAAGTTGTTGTTGAAAGTTTGCAATCTACAGTGTATCATCTATGTAGACAAGAATAGAGATATTAGCTTGTATTTGTTGATGTTTAAGAAAAAATAGTAAGGTTAGTCTTGTTAAGACAGTAGTGTATTTTTTGAATTTTATATAAATATAATAAATTAATAGGTCATAATATATTCTTCATAGAAAAGAAGTAATAGTTTCTCATTAGTTGATTCTATCTTCTACTGCATATGTAGATATTAGACCAAAGTTAGTAATAACTTGATTAGTATATGAAGATAGTAAGTTGATAATTGTGAGAACAATGGAAGAAGAAAGTTTAATTTTATGTAAGACTTTTTTTAGAAGAGCAATGTTAACAGAGTTGTAAACTTTGCTTATATCTTATAATAAAAGCCAAAGTAGTTTTTTGTTATATGTTGCATTTTTAATAAAGTTGTTAAGTATATATATAGAAGTATTTGTACTGTTGCCAGACAGTGCAACACAGTTGTGAAAATTGAGTATTAGATGTTTTAATAAAATAGATAAAAGTCTGTTTGTTAGTATTTTTGTATATAGTTTTTTGGTATGTTTTATCAGACTAATAGGATATATGTTGTTAAGATTTTCATTAAAGTTTGGCTTTTTTGATATTAGGTAAATTCTACTATTTTTCTATTGTTTAGAAATATTATTTGTATTAAAACATTTGTTAAGTAAGTGTGTAATTGCATGTAACATATGTGGTCCATAGTGTTTAAGCATATTCTGAGAAGTTCATATGCTTTGTTGTTAGGCAGTTGTTTAACAGTATATAAGACTTCCTCTGTAGTAATTGGTTATAAAAGTGTAGCATATTAGTTCATATTAATAAAGGTTTTAGGTTGATATTTATTGGCCTAGTGGAAGTTAAATGTCTTAATTTGATAAGGTTAATGTTTTGTCTATTAGTAAAAGTGTTGTTTTTTATATATGAAAGTATGGTTAAAGAATCAGTTATAACTTTATTTGCTGTTTTGATGTTATGAAGAATTACTAGATCAGTATATCAATTAAGGATGCTATTGATCATTTTAGTTAGTTGAATTAGTAGTCATTTATATCTGTTATCAATTGCTTTGTTTGTTAATATGTTAATAAAGGTGTTAAGAGTTTTTTAAACTTCTAGTATAATATATAGCCTTTTATAATTGTTTTATTTGAGAGATCTATTGTAGTAATGATTAGGAGTCTGAAGAAGGTTTGGTATATTGAAATCATGTTTTTGGTTAATATTATGAATTTGGTTAATAATAGTATTAGTGATTGGTTGATAGTGTTTGAATAAGTTTTTAACATTGTTGATAATGCTACCAATTTGTTTAAAGTTCTTATGAAGAGTTGTTGCTTTGAGTGAAAAGATGTAAAAAGAGAGTGTATTTTTTGTTAGGTATATGTTAGAAAGCAGCATTTATAACAGATGTATATACTTTGTGTCAAAGTTTTTCTAATGTGTCTGTTTCTAGTATAAATGAGTTAATGTTGTTATTTTATATATTAGTGTCAATTTGATTAGTAAATTTTTTCTATTTCTCTTTTGTTATTGCTTGATAGTTAAAAGTTCTTCTTTTGCATTTGTTTTTCTATCTGGATTTAAGTGCGAAAGGAAATGTCCATTGTGATATCAAGATTTGATAATCACTATTAGTAGCTTTGGATGAGTTTTTAGTTAAAATTTGTTAAGAAAAGAGACTGTATATTTGCTGGCCTATATGTAGTTAATTCTGCTTTAATATCTACTACTCTGTTAAGTAACATCGATGTTGTTAGTATGGCTAGCCAGGTTATATATATTTGTACTAGAAAGATAGTTAAGAAGTTGATATTTGGTTGTATTAAAGATAATAGTTAAAGTAGCTAAGTTAAAAACACTAAGGACAATAATATATAATTGTTACTATAAGGCTTGTTATATCTATATAATAATGGTTAATTGCATTTGCTATCATGTTAAGTTGTTGATAAATAAAAGGTAAGTTGAGATGATTCTGAACTTGTAGTCATATTTGAAAAACAAATCTATTGCAATAGCTTCTTCTGAGTAATTAAGTATATTGTGAATATGTAGTTACAAATTATTATGAATTAGGATGCATATACTTTCTTTAGATGTAGAACTGTTTGGTCAGTAGTAAATAAAATGTTGGTTGTTATAGAATTTTTTGTTTTTAGTTTCTGCTATTTTGGTTTTAGTTAGGCACATTATTTGTAAGTTGTTTTGAAGACAATATTCTTCTAATAGAAGTTTCTTTTCTATATTATTAAAACCTTGAATATTGTAGATAGCAATATTAAAATTAAGTGTTTTATGTGCTTGGGACTTAAGAGAGATGTTGAGGTACTGGTGTAGAAGCTTTTGGCTAATAAAAATATATTCTGATAATAAGTGCAATTTGGAAAGTAAATAGATATAAGCTTTATTAATATTAGCATTAATAAAAAAGATAGCATAATATGTAAGGTTATGTTGTTAGAAATGTTTAAAAAAGGAACCAATAGTTTGGTCTTGTAAAATTGGAAATAGGTTGAAATATACAAAAAATTTGTTATAACAGACTTCAGAGTTGTAGATATGTGAGAGTTTGTGATTAATTTTTTTGAAATTTGTATTATAATTTTCAGAGTTATATAATAGAATGGTCTCTAAGAATGAATATTTGTCTTCTACTAGGGTATTTACTATTTAAAGCTCAGTTCTCATAGCTGTAAAGAGTTCTATAGTCTGCTCTGTACATTGAGTCTAACTGTTATTTGCTTGGTTCTTTATATAAATAGGCTTTCCTGCCTGTCTACTTATATTATCTTCTTTATTAAATACTATGATAATCTCTTTTGATAAATTGGCAGCTGCATTTATGAGTTATATAGAAGACAATTTTAGTGAAAAGGGGTCTGAGTTTGTTTTTCTTCTTTTAGAAAGAGAGACTTTTTTATAGCAATAGAGATTTTGAATTTAATGTTTTTTTGTTTTTTTTTTTTGCTAAGGCTGTAGTTATCAGCAACTATTGTCTTTATTGTATTTTAATTATAATTACATAACTTGTACAAGATGAATATACAACTAGTTACATATACAACTTTTGGTTGTCTAATTTAAGTAGTCCATCTGCACAGCAGATTCTATACTAGCTGCCATACTTGCAATTTACTAGGAGATTATTTATTTAAACACTCTAATCCCTATACTTATACTGACAAATAGCATATAAGTTCTTGTACACCTAAGTGCTGTTTAACCTAACTATAATCTTTCTGTTTGTACATCCATCAAGCTGTTACATATTTCAGAATACATTATCAGACTTGTAGGGCTTCAGAGGGCCTCTCTGCTAACTAACTACTCATATTTAGTATCTTGTTAACAGGGCTCACCTTTGCAGAGTTCATCCAGACCCTAGCACTGACTTTATAGATATTCCTAGTACTTTAGTATATCTCTGTTTCTGACCTCAGACTTCCAATCCAGATAACCCAGTAGGACTATAACCTGTTTCTGGTACTCCAGGGTCTGCCTTTTAAGGTTTTTTTCCTCTGGTTTAAGACTTCTGGCAGCCTGATTGATGGTACCCCTCATCTGAAGTTCTTGCTCACCTGATTCCTTCCACATTGATATTCATTTTCTAGGTTTAGCCTTTACAGTAGTACTGTTGAAGATCTGTGCTACCTCTCTACTCAGATCTTTCCAAGTAGGCTCCAGTTTTCCTAGTTTACAGATTTACATGACCACAAGGACTTATTTTGGGTTTGTACTGCCCGATGCTGGTTTGCATTCCTCTGTATAACTTCAACATTGTGCAGATACCCCATGACCTGCTAGTTATCTGATGTGACTGTGTTACAGATACTGATCCCAACAGATCAACAGATTGCTTTTGCTGTAGTACCAGACACAAGGATTTATCTTGAGTTTGTATCACCTAATGCTGGTTTAAATTCCTTTGTATAACTTCAACATTGTATTAATGCCTGTAGTACTGATATACATAGGTGGTTTTCCAAATTTTTACCATTGGTAGGTTTTTAACTCCCTACCTACCACTTGGAAGTTGACAACTTATCCACTTCACTAAGTTATCACACCCCTTTGAATTTAATGTTAAATTTGTTGTATGAAATAGATTTAGCTTTAGGAAGAGCTTTTTTTTTATAGAATTTAGTAATCTTAGAATAGTTTAGTGAGTTATCACATATGCAGTCAAAATAAGTAATTAATACAAGAAAGTCAATATTAATAAGTTTAGTTGTAATAAAATTAATTGCTTGTTGTTTGTCTATTTTATTTATATTGTGGTTTTGGACAATAGTGTTTTGGTAGACTGATAGGTATTGATAAAAGTAAAAGCCATATCATTTGGAATTAGTTTTAATAGCATTAGCAGAGCAAATATATTTTTTTGCTTTTGCTGCTAATTCATCAAGTACAGTAGTAGGAATTTGTTTTTAAAATGTAGTTTTATGTTTGCCTTTGGTGTAAAAAATAGATGAATCAAGATAAGGTTTGTTTTATAATTTATTATCTGTTTTGGAGTATTTTTGATAAGAATCATTAAAGGTGTATTTGGTAAGTGCAGATGTATTGTGTTGTAAATATAATTCAATATTGGGTTTTGAGTTTGTAAATATTTTTATTTCTTTTTCTTTTGGTGTTTTAGTAGTTAAAAGATAAGGGTATTTAGAGTCTGTACAGATAAGTATATAGTAGTTAACTTGTTTAAAGGTTTCATGTTATGTTTCTTGTAAATTATGTGGTTCTGCAAATTTATGAGTACTAGACAGAAGTTCTTTAAGATAAAAAATAAAATGTTGTCTAAATTGGTATTTGAGATAATTGGATACTTTAGTTTTGTCAATAGTGTTTGAGAATTGTCTATTGTATAATAAATAAGCTTTTTTGAACTATTCATTAAAGTGAAAAAGTAAGTTTTTTTTAAAGAGAGAATGTTGTATTTGTCTATAAATAAAATCTTAGAAATATTAAATTCTAGTTGAATATTGAATTAAGTATCTATATTAATAGAGTGATATTTTTTATTTTTGTCATATCTAATAACTTTTTATAATATTTTAAATCTTTTTGGTTTAAGTTTAATGTCTTTTACAAATTTTGTATAATTAATAGTTTGATAATTTTTGGATAAGTATAGATGAAGGCAGGCTAGGTTAATATAGAATTATAAATGATTTTTAGTTTTAAGAGGTGAAATAGTAACAGATGAAGCAAAAATTTTTGGGTAGTTAAGTTTAGTGAAAAGTACAGTAATGAATGCAAGAATAAGTTTTTTGAAAGTTTTTTTAAGGATATTAAAATGTATTGTAGCAAATTGGTCAGTTGTAAAATTATATTATTAAATTAAGTCTGTTAAAAATTTAGATTTAGTACTAGCTATTTGTTAAATAAGTAGATAAAAGCTAACTTTAAGTGCAAAACAGTTTTCTGTTGCTTCTTTGATAACTTTTTCTAGAAAGAAATTATATAGGTATTTTTTAAGAAAGTTAAATAGTTTTCATAAAATATCTGATTGGAGTTTAGTATTGTTTTTTATTTTTTTAGTAACTAAAAAGTTTGTTAACTAGTCAAATAATGAATTAAGCTTAGATCTTGCACCTTGACTATAAGGTTGTTTTAGTTATTTATATAATTTATGATATTATTGCTTAGGTTACTTAGATGTTTTTTGTTGTTATTGTTATATTTGTTGTTGTTGCTTTAGTTGTTGTTGTTGCTGTTGGTTATTATCAGATGAGTTAAAGTTATCAATGTCTATGGCAGTAGTATCAGTTGTTGTATTATTTACTATATCTTCAGTAATAGAAGTAAAAAGATTAAGTTTGAAAATAAGTAGATTGTTAATATAAAATATATTAAGTAATTATTCAAGTTCATGAAGTGAAGATGCTCAAGAAGGTCCTTGTTCTGAATTGATAATAGATTTTTTGTTAACTTCAAACTTAGTTTTGGTTTCAAAACAGGATTTATGACATAGATTGTTATTAAAGAGTTTAGTATCAGTAGCTAAATAATGTTTATTATTAATTATTTTACAATTAATAGATTGATTGTCCTTGCTGCAAATATGTTAGTGTACAGTTAATACAGATAAAGAGGCTAAAGATGATAGAATAAAGTTGGTAAACTCAATGGTTTTAGAGACAAAGGATTTTTTATCTTTTGGTTTTTTAATAATATTGATACTTTAGTATTATTTATAAGTAAGGTTTTTTTATAAATAAAAATGTGTATAGTATTTTTCTACAAAGACATATAACTGTATTGCTATTAGCAGATGCTTGAAGATAGTGACAGGTTTTGATACTGTCTTTAAATTCTGTAGTAATATAGATGTTAAGTTGTTTGTTAGCAGATGTTGGACATGATGTTTGTAGCATATCTTTATAGATTTCAATACCAAAACTTTTTAGAAATTTTTTATAAAAATAATTCAAAACAATGGAGTCAGATTCAGAGTTTACTAAGGTCAGCATTTTGAACTAGACTTCTTAAAAAACTATACTTCTTTTGCTTAATAAAATTTGGAGTTATAAGTCATTAAAGTTTAAATATTATTATAAATTTATTATAAAATAGGCTTTGTGTTTACTGGAGTATTGCTGCAGCTTACTGTGGCTACTGCGGCTTGTGTAATCTTATATAACCTAAGTAACACAAGTTGTAGATAGTGTAACTAATGTGCCTAGTATGACTAATATAACATAAGGCTATAATTAGTTATGTATTACAGTAGCTATTGTGTAATAAAGTACAAAATTTATTTTTAGTAAATTATATATAAGTTATTTTGTAATAAAGAAAGATATTTTTTGGTTAAATTTAATTTACACAATGTAGTATTAAATAAAACCAATTTGGAAAATGATTTAAGATTACACAAAAACATGTAAGAAAAAAGTTTAAAAATAAGGACAAAAAAATTTTTTTGAAAAAAATAATAGAAAGTTGAAGTTGTTTTTTATTGTATTCTATCAAATTTGAAGTTATAAGCTTTTTTTTAGATTTGTTTTGATCAAAAGAGGATGTTTTACAACTTTTATTAGAATAGTATTATGTATTAAAAAGATGATTAATGAAAAATAATTAAAAGTTTAATTGTAGAAACCAAAGGCTATTTTAGTAATATTAAACGGCAAGTTTGAAAGTTAGAAACTTGTAACTTTCAAGATATATATAAAATGTGAGTTGAATAAGTTTACTTAAGGCACCAAAGTTAGTTATCTTAATAAAATAACTAGTTATTAATAATTTTGTTACTGATAAATTTTTATTATTTTTTGTATAAAAAGATTTATGAAAAGAGTTTTATTTTTATCAAAAAAAATATTATAAAAAATAGTTAGTTTAATAAATTACAATAAAAAATTTAATTTTAATATTAAAGTTTATTTTTTTTTTTAATATTAAAGTCTCTGCCTTTGGAAATCGATTTTTTTATTCAAGTATTTAGACATAGATGCCTCTAAGAGCTTCTATACATAAGAAGTTACAACTAGTTGCATGTGCACTTTTGGTGTCTAATTTAGATAGTTTGTTTATATATTACTATATAGGTTCTATACTAGATGCCATATCTACAAGTCAACTATAAGTCTTGCTTATTTAAACCCTCTGCATATGTAATCTGACTTGTGATTACAAGGACATCTTTTGGACTACATCTTTCCAAAGTACCTGATGCTTTTGAGACTCTTAGAATTAGTTTATTCTTAACAGAAAACTTACTAAAACCTTCTGTATACCACATACAGCTAATTTAATTTTATGTAATACACTATAGTTATCTAATACTTGCAGTCACAGGGGTTACCTGTTTAACCACTACATTATACTATTTTTACTTTTGTAAAGTTCACTAGAACCCTAGTACCTATCATCATAATGTCTTCTCTATCATCTCTTACTAACTGCTACTTAGAACTAACAGAACTTCTCTGACTTTCAATCTAGATAGCCTGATATGTTATATCTATATATCCTTTTTTTTTGGTGATTTTGGCAGCCTAGTTGGTTATATGCTTCTTTATACATCTTGATATTTAGTTTATCTACCTATCTCTTTGGAGGTGTTTCATAGATTTCTATCAGTCTGATCATACTGTCAAAAGTTCATGCTACCTCTTTATTCAGAAATTTTAAGTAGGCTTCTAACTCTTTGGTTTCTTAGTTTACTGCATCTGATGGTCTTATCATAGGTTTGTACTGAAGTCTTATACAATACTGGTTATTAATATTCCTTTATGTACATGTAACATTACACTTGGCATAGATGCCCGAGCTTCTATTCAAGATGGTACAATTTAAGATTACAGATACACAAATCCAACTGATTATCAAGAGACAGTTTGCTATAACACAGGTTAATTTTCAAATTTCATTATAAGTGAGATTTGAACCTTAGACCTGCCACTTAGAGGATGACAATATGACCATTACACTAGGATCACCATCCTTATATTAAAGTTTATTATATTAAAAAATTATTATATATATATATATATTTATTTCTTTAACAGACTTGTTAAAGCTTAAATACAAAATTTTACTAATTGAAACATTATCTATTTCTAGTAATCTATTTTTTGCAATTGCAAGTCTAACATTATTCAAGTACAAAGATTGTATCTAATTACAGCTTGTTATACTAATCTATTTCTAAATTGGAAGACTTTGTCAACTCTGTCAAGAACTAAATCAGTATTAATTATTTTTATTTTGTATTATTTTATTAACATCTTCTATAAACAATCATCTTTGCTTTGTTTTTTCTTTGTTTTTGGCTATTTTGATTTTATTTATTAAACCTTCTTTACTTTCTATATTACTTTTAGCTTTTTTCATAATATATTCTTTATTTTTATTTGTCTTGCCTCTTCATTGTTTTAACTTTAATGTTATTCTATTTTTTTCTTTCTATTTGGTTACTGTTTTATACCTCTGCTAGCAAATTTCTTCTCTAAATATCTTTTTTATAATCTTAATATATAATCTAACATTCTGCTTTACATCTTGTCATAAAACTTGTTTGGCATACAACTTCTTAAACATACTCTCAACTGATAAGCCACATATACATGCCTCTCTATATCTAATTCTATCTTCTTCAGTTTTATCTACAAATGTTCTTTTTAAATCAAGTTTTGTAAGTTTGTTTTTGTCTAACTTGTTAAACTTTTTCTATACTAACCAATATGTTAATTCTTTAACATTATTTTAATAGCCATTATATTCTTTATAGTTAAGCAAATGTTTTAATGACTCTTTCTTTGCCTTGCACTTCTTACATATATTTGAATCATACAAACTTGGTACCTTTTTCTTTAGTATATTAAAAACTGGTAAACTATCAGTAATAAACTTAATTCTAAATAAAATCTTCTTATTCTTTTTTAGAGATTTATATTTGTTTTCTGTTAACTTTCTGTTTTCTTTTTTAGCTGTTTCTAATCTCTTTGTATTTCTGCATTTGGTTCTATTTCTTTTATTGCACTTGAACATCACTAATCAGCACTATTTATTATATTTATTAAAATCTTGATAAACTTTTTCATTGGTATTTCTAATACTAACTCTTTTTAAAATAGTGTATATAAAAATTTTGAGCTTTTTTTAAGCTTTAAATCTGTATTTTCATACTGCTATGCCTCTTTTTTTGCAAGTTTATCAGCTTTTTTATTTCATACTACTTTACTATATACTTTAATCTTAACTAATGTTAATTTAATATTCTTTGACTTGTATATGTCTTTGATTTTTGTAACTAATCTAAAGGTCTTACTTTATCTCATACTCTAATATTGCATAATAGCTCCACTTCTTTAAAAATTGCAATTGTCATGACACTATTTAATTTAATGACTACTTTACTATTACATCTTATAACTAAAACCATCATCTATAATGCAGCTAACTCTGCTTTGTTGATGATAATCATTTTGTTAGTCTAATTTTTTCTTTCATTATTAATCTACTTTTATTTTCACTAATCTATATTCAACTTGCACCCATTTTGCAATTTTTTTTTTCTCTTACTAATGACCTATCTGTATAAAAGTTGTAGTTCATATACTTCAATTTTATGTTTTCTTTTAATTGTTTTAATAGCAATATTTTTAAGTTCTTATTAAATTCTTGCATCTTTACCAAACTGATTTCATGTATATATATTTTTATTACCTTGTTTACAACTTCTTTCTTATTATTAAAACTACCTTTTGTACAGTTCTCTTTATATTCACTTAGTTCTTCTAACAGAACTAGAACTTTCTATTTATGCTCTTGTCTAATTTCTAGCAGCATACCAGCTATTGCACTTTTTTTAACCTAACATTAACAACTACTTGTACTGTTTTTATTATCTAAATTACACTTTTTTTAACCTAACATTAACAACTACTTGTATTGTTTTTATTATTTAAATTGCACTTTTTGCATTTTACAAGTACTGAACAATTTTTATCTTTAACTTTATATGTATTTTAGTAGTTTATAAGTACATTTTTCTTTTTTTTCTTAGCTATTCTACTTATTATTAATTTTATATACTTCTTATTTATTAGCACTTATTTATGTCTTCTTTTGTCGTGCAATAACCTTTTGCATATAGCTTATATTGCTATGGCATTTGTGTTTTAAGTTTGAAATTCTACTCAGACTATTCTATTATCTTGATTACTTAACATTTTCTGTTCAATTTCTGCAAACTACTTTGTTTTTTATCCTTTTTGTATCTTATTTGTAATATTTAAAACTTCTTTTATGTAATTATTCTTTTGCCATCTTGATTCATTAGCTGCTATGAAAAATATTCTATACTTTATTAACTTTTTACATGCTATTTTAAATATTTTCTTTTTTATCAGACTATATACAATTTTACTTATATTATCACTTAAACTGTAGACTATTTCCAGGCAAATTTGCCTGGAAAATTAACAAAAATATACTTATGATCTATTTTTTTAAATTTTAAAATATTTAAATAAAATTTTGTTTGATAATATTTAAAAATAAGGATTATAATATAGTAATATT
>CAJVQA010010251.1:0-11505 GCA_910591915.1 Cetraspora pellucida | reverse complement strand
ATTAATATACTATATATTAAAGATATACTAAGATTGTAAAATACAAAATAAAAACTATATATAAGAATTAAAGCTTAAACAACTTTATCTGCAATCTAAACCAACTAAGGTAGTTAAGACCCATCTAAATTTGTAATGTTAAAATATGATTATAAGATGTACTATGATTAATCCAAAGTATTAACTATATGTTAATTTTTCTAATAGCTTGTCTAATTAGTAAGCAAATATTAGAATGTAAATGTAATTGATTTGCTATTTTATATAGACATGAGTATGTATAATTTGTATATGATCTTTTGTAATATCTAATTTGTTGTATTCATTATAGAATATTGTAATTGTTAAAAGTTTAAAGAGATATAATGTTATTATTTTTTTTTTAGTTGGAGAAGTCAATACAATAAGGTTTTTATATTTGGTTATAAATTTGATTATTAATATTAAGAAGTGTTTGAATAATAGTTTGTGAAGCTATTTTAGTAAGTATGTTGTAGTTATAAATTGTTTTGATTAAGGCTTTAAGTATAAGACTTTTAAAAATAAGATCAAGATAAAAAGAGTTTGCTTGAAATGATATTTAGTCAAATAAGAAATAGTTTTAAATTTTCAAGTAAGTTCATATAGCTAACTAGTAGATCAATTAAGAGCTGCTTTAGATAAATATGCTAAACTAATAAATTAATAATGTTTGTAATAAGAGAGAAGTTAGAGCAGATTAGCCAATATAAGTAAAAGTTAGAAAGATTATATCAAAAGCAGTTGGAATTCATAAAGATAGCTAGATAAATATTGTAAAGAAAAAAGTAAGTTGATAGTTTATTTAGTAAAGCTTTGACTTTAAAGGCTTTAGATTAATTAAGCTTAAAGCTAATAAAATTTGATAAAGATTTTTGGTTATAATTAAGATATAACTATATAGATTTTCAATCTATATAATGGTTAATATAGACCTATTTTTGGTTTTTTTTTTGTAAAGACCATATTGCTAATATGTGAGCTTTGCAAATATTTTTAATAAAATATCTAGTAAAAAGCTTAACAGGATTTTGTTCTTATTGTAAAATATAAAAAGAATTGTAAATATTTGTATATTAAAAGATTAAAGATAAAGAAAAGATATGTTGTTTTGCTAAAGAATTAGCCATATTATTAAAAGTATTGTTTGTATAAGCCTGAACTTTGTGAAAGTTAATATTTAAGTTAAAGAATTTAATGATATTAAAAAAAGTATATCATAAAGAGTTTGTTAGAATTGTTAAATTGAGTAGAGAGTTTGTAAAACTTCAAGATAACTGATTGTAAATCAGTATAAATTTAAAGTATTGCATTGCAAGATATAGTTGAGATTGCTGATAAAATAAAAAAGAGCTTTGCCTTATAGGCTAATAGCAACAGTAAATTTTAGCTAAAAATTTATGAAGCACTTGGTTGTTATTGTTAACTTGAATTTATTTAATGCCTATTAAGCTTTGTTTAGTTCCAATATCAGTTACTAATTTATCTGTATAAAAAATAAATTACTTATAAGATAAATTGTTTTAAAAAATTTCTTTAAGTTTGTTTAAATAGTCATTGGATTTAAAGATTTCTATAATAATATATTGATAATAGGATAGTTATGTAAAATTTGTAAAGAATGTTTAATTGCTATTAATAAATAAGATCCAAATAGTTAGTATTAAATTTGAGTTTAAGAGTTTTTCTTTTTAGAAAGCTAGTACAAATAGTTACTAAAATATTAATTGTACATGTTTGATTAATTCTGTTTGATTTAAGATAACATTCAGTACATAGTATGCAGTTCAGATTTGAAAAAAGGTAGTAGTAGTTGTGTTCTAGATCAATATTAGTATTCCAATATAATATAAAAAACTGATTTGTATTTGGAAAGTATTTGTGAATTTTGCTAATAATAATCTTATTATTATCATTATTGTAGATAAGTAACTACAGTTTGAGTTTTTTCTTGATTGGTAAAATGTTATATGCAAAGGCATTAACTTTAAGAGATTAAAAATAAAAAAGAATTAGATAATGTGTTCTATCAAATAGAATTGTGTCTTCCAGATAGATAAACCAAAAAGGTTTTTTTTCTTTTATTAGATACTGAAGTCTTGATAAAAGGTGATGCTATTGGAGTAATATGCTATTATTTGCAATACATAATTGTTCTAAATAGAGTATGTTGTTTTTATAGAGTTGTTTTTTAAAAATATAGCATTTGGGATGTTGACTAAGTATTAGTTCTAGTAATTGGTAGTTATCATAAACAGTATTAGACTACAAAACATTAAAATTTGCTAGAATTGAAATGCCAAGATGTTGTAAGAGTTGTATAATTTTAAAGTTAAGTATAAGTTTGTTAAGTTTATCTATAAGTGGTTGGCTATGCTGAAAAATATTGGTAACAGACCAGAGGTTGTTTTGAAGTTGCTGTAATCTAATTTTAATAAAAATGCCAAAAGTCTTTAAGTTGTTAATTCTTTGTTAAAAGCAAAATATATGATATTGTAGTTGAATATCTTAGTATTATATATATTATATATATAAAAGTTTAGCATAGTGCTATTGAAGCTAGTATAAAAGAGTTTAGCTTTGTATTTAATTATAATAAGGTATTTGAATAAAAGTCTATTACAGATAGAGTGTTTAAGAATAATATTGTATAGTTTGTATTTAATAGTAGAAATAATTACAATATTGATAATGTATATAGCTTGTTTGTCTGTAATTTTTTTAGTGTCTGTAATGTTGATAAGTTGGATTGTTTTATTATAAATTAGTTGGTTTTGTTTTGTATATGAATTATTAAGGATAAACCAACATTCTAAAAATTTGAATAGTTGGTTGACAAGAATTAGTATAAGTGATGAGCTAAAGAAATGAATAGAAATTGTAGATGATATGTTTGAAGTAAGAATTGATTTAGTTGAATTAATTTAAATATCAGCTATATGATAAAAAAAGATAGCTATAGTAATAATTAATTGTAATTCTTTTTTGGATTTGGCTATTCAAACTATATTATTCATATATGCTAGTACAGATACAGAGGTTTGAAGTTGTAAACTTTGGCCAAAGCAAACTGATATTCTACCTTGTAGCCAAAGTATATCCTGAAAAGTTTAAAGCTATTTTGGTTATAAAAGGATTATAATAAATTTTCCAAAATATTAAAATAATGGTTTCTCTTTAATAAATGCTATTTTTAATATTGTAGAAGTTAGTAAGGCCTAAGTTTGTAATAACCTAATTGTATCAACTAGTAAACAAGTTAATAAGAAAGTTAATAAGATTAAGCATCATTTATAAGCATACTAAAAATTTGATAAAAAGTGTAAAGTCTATAGAATTATAAGCTTTACTTATATTCTGAAATAAGAGCCAAAGTTGTTTTAAGTTACAAGAGACTTCTTTAATAATATTGTTAAGTATTTATATAGAGATAGTTATGTTATTACTTGATAAGGCTATATATTTAAAGAGTGATCGAATTTTATGATGAGTGAAGATGTAGTTTTTTTTTTAAATATTAAGATGAGTACTTGCAACTCGGAATTTTATTGATAGTATATTTGGCTAATAATTGCTTTACAACTACAGAGAGCAACTATGAAGAGAGTGTACAACTAGCCACTCGTATAACTTTAGTCATTGTCTAATTTAAGTAGTCTGCCTGAAGGTTCTATACTAGCTGCTATACCTGGAACCCACTTGTAAATTCTCTATTTAACCACTCTGTTTCTATATCCACCCACCTACCTCTGCCTACTAATGACTCTAGCTGATGCTAATGAAAATATGCCATGGGCACTAAGTCTTTAAAGCAGTTTACTCATATGAGAAACCTTTGACCTTGTACTAAACCTTTCAGAATCTTCTGTATCCTATTCTTACAACTGATCTGGTATTGCTATGGCCAAGACCAACATTGGCAGTCAGAGCATATCATTAAACCACTATGTTCTTGTAAAGTTCACCCCAGCTCCGGTACTTACTTCACAACATATCTTTACTACTTTGATATTCAATTCAAGTTCTACCAAGCTGCCATTCCAGATAGCCCAGAAAGGTAGGTCAAAACCATACACCTCTGGTTTATATGTTTGTCAGCATGTACTCTTTTTCTCCAGAATTTAAAAATTCTGGCAGCCTTGTTGGTTCATCTGGTCCCTTCTCAAAGACCAGCATATTTGCCTGGTTTCACAAGTTCTAGCTCTGTTTTATAAGTCTAGTCTTTATAGTAGCACTGTCAAAAGCTCGGGTTATCTCTTTACTCGAGTCTTCCAAGTGGACTTTCATCTTTCTTCTATTGGTTTTTATGATTTACATGACTATGAGGACTTATTGTAGGTTTGCATTATCCAGTACTGGTTTGCATTCCTTTATGTAACTACAGACTTTGTTTCAAAGGACAATGTCATGTGACTGTTACACAAATGCCATATGACCTGCCAGTTATGCTAGTGCAATATAGATTACAGATGTCTTATTCTAACCAATTGTGAGAGACAGTTAACTATAACACAGGAAGGATTTTCAAATTTTTCATCAACACTGGAATTTGAACTTTGGACCTGCCACTTGGGGATTGACAATCTGACCATTTCACTAGATCGTCACATCTTAGTAAAGATGTAGTTAAGTTGATTGATAAGAAGTTTTATATAAAGTTTTTTGACATATTCAAATAAACTAATAGGTCTTGTATTGGTTAAATTGTTATCAAAGATAGATTTTTTAGAAATAGAAAATATTCTTTCTTCTTTTTATTAGTTTAGGATTTAACCAAATGTAAAACAGCAATTAAAAAGAGCTGTAATTGTATTAAAAAATACTGTTTTAGCATATTCGAGTATCTTATAGCTGATGTCTGATGGTCCATATATTTTGTTATTAAAAAGTTAATTAATAGCTTCAAGAACTTCTATGGAGAAGAATTTCTTAAATACTGATTGATACTATGTAGAATTGATATTAGGTTTGAGTTAGTATTCTTGTTGCCATATTGTATTAAATAATTATAATTAAATGTTTCAAAAGGCTGTTTAATTATTAAAATATTGTCGAATATGCTATTTAATAAGTAATGATTTAGTGATAATGTTATTAGATTCTTTAATATTATCAAACTTAACAGGATTTTTGAGTTGATTAAATATACTATTAATTATCGATGTTGAACTATTTTGAAGTTTGGTACATCTTTTAGCTATATTATTATTAATTTGTTCTCTTATATTTTTAATATTATTTTAGGTTTCTGATATAATAAAGTGTTTTTCATTTAGTGTTGATTGCAGATATCTAGTTTGATAAGAGATTAAGATCCTGAAGCAGTTTAAGTATATTGAGATGATAAAGAGAGTTGAGTTGGTAAATGTTTATATTATGAAATATAGACACAGAGATGTGGTTCTAAGTTGAAGTTTTAATTTGTTTAATAATATTGTCTAGTTTTTTAAGTTCTAAGTATAATTTCAATACCTTGAAAGAAAAAATGTATTGAAAGTTACAAATAGTAAATTTTTTATTCAGAATATATTGAAAAGCAGCTGTAATAATACTAGTTTGAATTTTGTGCCAAGAGGTTTCAAGTAATTCTGTAGTATTAATTATAAAAGAAGCATTGTTATTTTTAAGATTAAATATAACTTGGTTAGAAAAATTTTGCCAAAGGTCTTAATTTATTTGTTTATAGACAAATACTTTATATTTAGTTTTGGCTGCTAATCATTATTTACCAGTAATAGCATAAGAGAATTCTCAGAATGATATAAGTATATTATAATTATTAAGTATACTTTAGTTGGTATCATTTGTATAATAAGATATTAAATATCAGATAATAGAATGGTTGGCCCAGATATAGTCAATTTAACTACTATATATACTATTATATTAAATAGAAGTTAAAGATTATGTATATCTAAATCATATATATTATTATGTTAAAGAAAATAAATTAGTTTAAGTTTGATAAATGATGATTGTAAGTTGTCAGAGATATTGAAGTTACCTATGACAATTGATTGTATATTATTTATATTAGCTTCTTAAATCCATTGTATAATATTATTCTAAATAAGAAGTCTAAGTTGAAGGTTATTACAAGATAAATAAACTGATATAATGTGAAATTTAAAGTCATGTTTAAAGAAAAGGTCAATTACAATAGCATATTTAGAAAGGTTAAATGTTTTATAAATGCATGGTTTAAGATGTTTTTAAATTATAATAGCTGTTCTGACTTTACAACTATTGGTGTATAACCAATAATAAGTAAAATGTTAAGATCTTGAAAATTTATCATATGCATTGTTTTGTAAGATTTTAGTTTCTGTAATGCTAATAATATTAATATTATAAGATAGACAGTAGTTCTCCTATATTTGTTGTTTTAAATTATTATTATATTCTCATATATTATGTATAAATATTAACAAATAAAGTGGTTTGTATAAGATAGATGTAGATGTTTCAGCTGTTAATACTTGAAAAGCAAATTGAATATAATTATTAAAGTAAAAGCTAGAAGATGTGACTATATAATTAGAATTGAAAATTGATAATAAATTAGTATATAAAAGTGCTAAAGATAAGTTATTAAGAAACAGTTGATTAAGTGAAGATGAGTAAGTGTAGAGTGAAGTGTTGTTTGGTATTGTTAGTAAAAGTAAATGCTTGTATAGTTCATATTAAAAAAGTTAAATAAGATAATGTTCATAAAAAGTAAGATCTGAGAAGTTGGTATATATATGTAGTTTTTTTTGTTTTGGATGATAAATATTTTAAAACTATGCTTAAATAAATGTTTTTGAAGGTAAGATAGAAATTTTTTAAATGTTATATAGTAATATATAGTAGATATATTATATAATAATAGAAATTTGTTGTAGCATGTGTTTGTTCCTGCAAGAGGTAAAGTATTAAAAACAAAAACTTAAAATGTTAAGTTGTCTTCTACAAGCTTATTTACCATTTGAAGCTCAGCTTGCACAGCTGTAAAGGTTGCTATAGTCTGCTCTGTATGTTGAGTTTAATTATCATTAACATGGTCCTTCATATAAATGAGCTTTACTGTCTATTCACTTATATCATCTTTCTTGTTAACTACTAAGGATGTATCTTTTGACAAGATGGTGGCTGCATTTATAGGGTTTGTAGAAACCAGATTTATTAAAAAAATGTCTTTTAAGAAAGAGATACTCTTTAATTAAGAAAGATATTAAGTATACATTTGAAATTTTTCTTATAGTATTTTGTTTGCCTCTGAGTAGGCAGTTTCTTAGTAATAAGTATTGATTTGTAGATAGATAAGATTTTTGTTAGAGAAGTTGTAAAAAGTCAAAACTCTGACTAATAGCTCAGTACTAATGGGTTTTGAGATAAGAAGTTTTATTACTTGTTGTTTGTCAAGTTTGTCTATATAGTAGTTTTGTGCTACAATACTTTGATATAAGTTGAAATATAAATAGAAATAATAGCTATAACATTTAGAATTAGTTAGAACATTGTTAATTGTACAGGCTGATTTTTCTATTTCTGTTGCAAGTTTGTCAAAAAGGATAGTTGAAATTTGTTTATTAAAAGATATTTCATGTTTGCTATTTTTGTAGAATATAAATAGATCGATTTCAGGTTGTTTCTAAATTTTATTTTCTTGTTTTAAAAAATCTTCAAAGGATTTTTTAAAGATATTATTTATAATTATAAGTATTTATATTGGTATTGAGGTTTTAAAGTTGTAATCAGTAAATTTGAATTTTTTATTTCTTTTCTTTTATTTTGAATTGCTATTTCTTTTAAGTAAGAGCAATTTTCTTTTTTACAAATAAGTATATAAAAGTTAGCTAGTTTTATAGTTTCATTTTAGCATTTCTGTAAGTTATTAGATTGCTGAAATTTTATTTCTGTAGGTAAGGTTTCTTTAAAGTGAAAAATAAATTGCTATCAGATTTAGTATTTAAAAAAATTAAAAACTTTGATTTTATCTAATGATTAGATAAATTGTTAATTATAAATTGAAAATAATTGTTTAAACTATTGTTTTAAATGGTCCAATGAATTAGCAAGTAATAAAATATTGAATTTACAAAAAAAGAGAGTTTTTAAAATATTAAAATCAAGATAAATATTAATTGCTATCAAATTAAATTATAAAATATTGCTTGTTCTTGTCAAAGTTAGATACTTTGAATATAATATTAAATCTTTTAGGTCAAAGTTAAAAAGTTTTTAGCAAATTTAATGTAATCGATTGCTTGATAATTGTTTGAGAAATATAAATGAATATAGGCAATATTAATACAAAGTTGGTTTTGGTTTTGATTTGTATATAGAAGAATAGTAGCTAAGGAAACAAAGATTTTAGAATAATTGAGTTTTGTAAATAAGATTGTAATAAATGCAAAAATAAGTTTTTTAAGAGTTTTTTCTAATATATCAAATAGAATAATGATAGCTTTGTCAATATTAGGATTTGTTTGTTAAATAAATTCAATAAAGAATTAAAATCTGTTTTCTGCCATTTTACAAATAATATAATAAAAGCTGGCTTTGAGACCTTTTTGCTTAGGGGTTTTAGGTTTGATTTCTTTTTTAGAATAAAAGTCATACAGATAGGATTTAAGAAAGTTAAAAAATTTTTAAGAGAATTTAGTTTGAAGTTGTGATTTGTTTTTCATATTTTCAGAAATTGAAAAATTAGCAAGCCAATTGAATATTGGATTTGCTTTAATTTTAGGGTTGATTGTTGGTAGTATTTATTTGTGTTTGTAATTGTTGTTGTTTGTTTAACTGCTATTGCTATTGCTGTTGCTGTTGTTTGTTAAAGTGTAGTTAGTGTTGATGTAGTAGTTGTTGTTGCTGTTGCTGATTATTGTTATTGATTGTGTTGTTATCTATATCTATATTATTTGTATAACTAGTAGTACCTATAGATGAGGTTATAAAGATAAGTTCAGATGCTAGTAGGTTATAAAATCTGATTGATTGTTGAAGTTTTTGAATAAATGTTGAAGAGAAGCTTAATTGTTGAATAAGTTGTTGAATTTTAATACAAGTTTTATAATAAGATTTGTCATTATATAGAATAGTATCAGCTGTCAAATAGTGTTGATTGTTTATTTTTTTGCAAGCAATAGGTAAGTTACATTTGGTACAAGAGTGGTTATATATAGTAGATAAAGAAGATGCTATAGGTGATAGTAGAACAAATTCAGTAGAGTTTGCAATATTATTTACAAGGATTTTTTTATTTTTAGATTTTCAAATGAAGAGATCATTTCATGTTGTTTATAAGTTTGGTTAATTGTTAATATAAAGTGAGTGTGGTACTTGCCACAAAGACAAGTGATGATAAAGCTTAATTCTGGTGCTTTAAAGTAGTAACTACTTTTAATACTACCTCTAAGTTTAGTACTAATATAATTATTTAGTTGTTTGTTTGCAAAAATGAGACATGATATATATGCTATATCCTTATAAATACCAATTCCAAAGCTTTTAAGACACTTTTGGTAAAAATAATCAAGGTCAATAGTATCTAATGCAGTTGTTAACAATGTTGGTATTTTTGTTCTAAAAATAAATTTTTAAATGTTTTTTAAAAAAATTTGTTCAATTTAAAGGTTTTCAAACTAATTAAAAAAGTTTGAAAAGAAGTTTAAGCTTTAGATAAGCTGATTGGATGTTTAAAAAATTCTAATAGATATTAGTAAAGTGAAATTTTCAGAGCATCTCAGAAAATTTTTCTAAAATTGCCAATAAAAAAACCTGCAAAGAACAAGTTTTTGTTTTTGTTTTTCACTTATATCTCTATAAGTTTTGGTTTATTTTAAATAAAATATATATTAAAATGTTCAGCTCAGTAAGCTGAACAACTTTTAAATAGATAAGATAATAGATTTAATTAGTAAAATATTGAGTAAATAGACAAAAACCAAATATATAGTTTTTAGAATTTTTCTTAACAACCAAGTATTATTAGAACTTAAAACATAGCCTTTTAGGAGTAAAAATATATGTTAAACAAGTTTACTTAAGAGGTCAAATAAGGTTTACTTAATAAAATGTTGAGAAATAATTAAATGTTATTTTGTGTTTTTTGGTATAAGTAATCTACAAAAAGAGTTTCTTTTTGATTCTAATATTATTTATAATATTGATTATAGCTTGAATATTAATAAAACTCTAATTACAAAAAATAAAAATTTTAATTAAAGTTAAAAATAAGAATACATAAATCAATTTTTATATAGTTTTATGTTTTTTGAATTTTTATATAAAATTAATATATATATTAGAAGTGCAATAACCTAGTGAAGTAGTCAGATTGTCAACCTTTCAAGTATTATATTAGATATTCAAATCTTATCAATAATAAAAATTTAAATAATTACCTATATCATATTTGTATTATGACAACTGTTACTAATAATTAAGTTAGAATATTTGTAATAGTAATCATATTAGCATAACTGGCAGGTTATAAGGCATATATGTAACTAGTTATACAAAAAAATACAAACTAACAAATCAGATAGTGTAAACACTAGATAAGTTTTTATAGTTATGTAAATCTGTTAAAATTGAGTAACAAGAAGTTTATTTGAAAAGTTCTAAGTAAAGAGATAACCAAATCTTTAACAGCCTTACTATAAAGGCTAGTCTGAGAAAACAGATAACAAAATCATAATACCTGGTCATAGTAGCTAGATAGATAAGAACTTTTAAGTTGGAAGTCTTGAAAATACTATTAACTAGACTGCTAAAATGAATCAGAAAAAAAGAATATTAGACCAATTTAATATACTAATAAACTAGTCATAGTCCTGTATAGACTGTATAGATTAAGAGTTTGATAAAAAGATAGATAAAAAGGCAGAGGTATATTAAAATACTGTGTTTATACTATAAAGTAGATGTTAAGGTTTGTGTAAACTCTACAAGAACATAGTAGTTAAATAATATAACTCTATAACAATACTTAGATTAGCCAGTTTACCAAATGAGACTCTCCCTGCTAATCATTTGTACACAAACTGCAAGAAAACAATTTAGAAATTTGCCAACAAACGACTGTCTAAACTGACTTTACAGGTTTAAGAGAAAAGATAAAGCAAGTAAAGAAGGTATAACAAGGGCAAGAAAGAGAAAATTTGGATAACTTGTTAAGAAGATAAAACAGAAAATGCCTTGGTTGATGCTAAAAAAAACAGAATTTGGAAAATTCTCTGTAACCTGGAAATGTAGATCTGTAGATCACTGCAATATATGAATAGAAAAACAAAACAAACATGTAGATTAGTCAGTATGCAAATAAACCTAATTAGAATAGTGATAAACATAAGTATAAAAGATTTCAGAACAACAAGTAGCAAACAGGAACCACTAACATCTAGATAGGAAAATGAGTAGTACACAAAATCGAAAAGAAAGTCTAATGACAATTTATATCAAAAGAGCATACTGGGCAGCAAACAGCATACACAACAAGGT
>CAJVQA010010250.1:0-11505 GCA_910591915.1 Cetraspora pellucida | reverse complement strand
TTCTTATAATTTAAAAATAAATGCTGCAAAAAAGTAATTCTTATTTTCAAATATTATTATACCAAATTTTATTTAAAATATTTTAGTTTTTTAAAAAAGTAGATCAGAGCTAAAAAAGTGCAAAAACACAAGCAAATTTGCTTGTATTCTACTACAATCTAAGGGATAGATATGATGAAATAAATATAATCTTTTCTAATTTTATGCAATTAATGAAGTCATAATTAAGAAATGAATTTTTAATTTATAGCAAAAGACAAGTAGAATTAAAATTTTTTATTAATGTATATTATATATAGTGATCTCATATTTAAAAAGTTTTTTAGTAAAATAGAAATTTTTAGTCTATTAGTTTAATCAGAAAGCAAGCTTTAAATTGCATAGGAGATTTCAAGTTCTTTGTTAAGTTCTAACCACCAAAGCTTCTTGATAGGCTTTTGTCTCAACTACTAAAGCTTGCCTTAGTCTTCTATATATGTTATAGAAATTATTATTTTGAATATTATCAGTAACAATATTTAATAAAGATTCAAAAATTTTTTTATCTTCTGCTAATTCAATTTTTCTGAATTCGATCAATTCATTACAATTATTAAAGCCTAATTTCATACTATGATTATTTTTGTCTATTAAATCTTTCAACTCATCTAAAGAAGTTTTAACTGATTCAATTCAAGGATTATTTTTAGGATTGATATTTGTAGTAATTTCTCCAAACCAAATAAGAGGATAGTCATGCCTTCTTCTTATCATTGCATATTGAGGAAAAAATCCTGAACTATAATCTATATATTTTTTAACAAGTTGCTTACATATGAAATATGGATTATTAATAAATGCAAGGCATGAACAGATCCAATTATTAATATCTGTGAAATATTTATTTTCTGAATTAATATTCTTATTTAATGCAGTTTTCTATTCATTTTTAAACATTTCCCATCAGGAAAAAAAGGTACACTTATTATAATATTTATGCCAAATACTTATTTGATCTGGAATCAAGTATCTTATTAAAATCTGAGTTAAGTGATTCAAGTAAGAACAATTACAAGTATATTTGTAGTCATGTTTTAAAACTCGCCAGTGAGATTCTACTAGCATTGTTGTTTTTGTTAATAGAATCACACTTGAAAAAAAAGCCTGAGCAAAGAGACACCAATTAGATTTATTATATCAATTAGTTTATAAGTACTCCCACAAGTGAACAAAATTTTTACTTTTACAATATTCATATATTTCTTTAACACTTTCATAGTAAATTTCTGCTGAAGTAAGAAAGGTATTTTTATTAATTAGTATAAGTAGATATAAAATAGAATGTCTATAAACCATGTCTAAATTTCTTTTATATTTTGATCTGAGTATGAAATATTATCATCATCTTTAGAGATCTAGTACATATCGATAAAATTAAATTGTTCATTTGTCTCTTTAGCTTTTTGTGCTAAATAGTTATTTAATTTATTTTTTTTTCTTTTAATTTTCTACTAATTGCATGCTTAATGTGCCATAGGCACAGTTGAATTTTTATTTTAAAGGACCATGCTTCTTGTACAGCCATTATCTATCCTGTATTCTTATTCATAACAACAAAAATAAATAGAATATCTTCATTTCTTAATACTAAAAAGAATTCTCTAAGAACTTTTAATCTTGAATGAATCTTATTTTTAAAATCTTTAAGAAGATCATTTGAAGCTATGAAAGTATCTATATACAAATAGGCTAAAGGAACACTATATCCATGGTAATTTACTAATACTGAAAATAACTCAAATTTTTGCTGATTAGTTTTATATGTTGAGTCTATAATAATTTTATTTATATTAGTTTTTTTAATATATATATTAAAAAGTATAAGAAATCCTAATGTTTGTATGAAGTTATTTTCAATATACAATATAACTTTGAATCCTTTGTTAATTAATTCACTTTGGTTTAAAAAATTTAAAGAAAAAAGAAGTTGATTGGATGAATTAGTAAGATATTGCTGAGCAGAAAATTTTAAATACTAATAATAAACCTGATTATAAGTATATATTTTTGAATCAATAAGCTTTTCTTCGCAAAGTCTTTTATAGATTTCTATTTTTCTAAAATTTTGATTTATATTTTTTGATATTCATTTGATTACACTTTTTGATAATTTATTTTCATAATAAGCTAGTTTTATATAAGGAATTAAATATATAATTTCAATTTTAGCTT
Organism: Cetraspora pellucida; assembly: GCA_910591915.1. NCBI lineage: Eukaryota > Fungi > Glomeromycota > Glomeromycetes > Diversisporales > Gigasporaceae > Cetraspora > Cetraspora pellucida. Next base: position 9,294 of record CAJVQA010010250.1, on the reverse strand, counting down.
GGTATATATCAAAGTTAATATTGATTATAATTTTCTCATCACATAAAAATCGATTAATTGGAGGCCTTGCCTCATTCTTTTTACTGGTTAATTAGCTGAATAGTTATACTTTCGATCTATTTTTTGAGTACAGCCAAGATATACTGATGCTTGCTTAATATTATTTATATTAATATGAATTTTTCTAACTTTCTAATAGTAATAAGACCTAGCTTCAATAGGTAAAAGAAAAAATAGAACTATATTATAAATATAGGTTTCTTGAACATTATTTAATGTTTGAAAATTATCAATTAACTTATTTTCAAACTCAAAGATCTTTGAAAATTTGACTTCCTGATTATCTTCAAGATTTGTAAAATGTATAACAACTTGTTCTTCTAATTCAGATAAGTCATACAATATATTATTTTTATTCTCTTAAAGATATTCAAGCTGATTTAAAATTTCAGAAGATTTAACTTCTATTTCTTTAGTTTCAGATTTTGAAAAGGCATTCCACTTCTGTTTTGCACAATCATTGCAATTAGAATATTTTTTTTCAGTATCTTCACAATCTCTATAAGATCTAATAAATTCATTTAATGTTTTTTGTTTTTCACAGTGAAAGCATGATTCAGTTTGAGAATTATTAGTAATATTAAATAGTTTGTTTAAATGGGCCATTATTTAATAAATATCTTTATATGTTATTAATTAAATTAATCAAAGCTATTTATATATTTTTAACTTATAAACAATTTATAACTATTTTATTAAATAAGCATTATTTATTTAATACAAATAAAAGTAAGAATTACTACTTGAAACCTTACAATTTTTTTTTTAATATTTTGATTTGCTATACTTCATAAATATTATTGTTAGTTTCTTTTTTTTTACTTTAGTAGTTATTTTACTTTAATATTATATTTTACTATTATGACTACTTAATTTATTTTTATTTTTAATACATGTATTAATATTTTTGCTATTCATATCTTCATATATAATGTTTGAATCTAGTTTCAAAACTTTCAAATTCACCTTATCACAAAATAAGTTAATGATATTTTAGATTCATATTTGATTGTGATTACTAATTATATAATATCAGAAAGCTTGTAACTAGGATTAAAAATTGCACAAAAGGTAAAATAATAAAATAGAGTTATTAATAATAATTGTCTATTTGATATAGGTTTGATTTTATAAAAAGCATCCTAATTATTATTTTGATAAGAAAGATTATTCTTATAAGCTTTTTTTTATATATAGCATAACAAAATTAAATATATATTACATTATGCAGTTAAGATTGAATAAAGTTAAAATTATTTTATTTCAATTTAGTTATTGCAATTATTTTTCTATAAGGTTTTATTTTTTTGTTAATATAAAATAAATTTTATAACACTTGCAATTTTTATTGCAAATACTTTTTATAAAGTTTTACTTCTATTTTATAAGGTTTTATGCATTAATTATTATTTTTTTTAGTAATATGTATAAATTATGCAAAAATCATTTGATTATTTGGCATAGATCTGATTTATTAAAGTTAAATTTTTGCTATATATAAATCATAAATTTATTAATAACACAATTAGTCATACAACAAAATAATATATACATATATATTGATGTTTGTATTATATATATTAGATATATATGTATTAGTATTATTAAATAGTAGTAACAGTATGTAATTATTTAATTATGTGAACTTTACAGCCAATCATAAATCGGATCATTATCATGTGATTGTCGATTTCATTCGCTATCACTAATCTACTAGATCTAGGTATCATTATGGCTGAACTAATACTTGCGGTCAGGGCTAACCATTAAATTGCTATACTTTTGTAGAGTTTACTTAGACCTCAGCATCTACTTTACAGCATAACCCTAGTACTTTAGTATATCTCTGTCTTTTCATCTGCCTTTTTACCAAACTCCCAATTCAGATAGCCTGTGTAGAACTATGACTAGTCCATCGATATATCAGGTCAGTTCGATATTCTTTTCCTTCAGTTCATTTCGATGGCCTGATTGATAATACCTATGAGACTTTCTAACTTAGAGGTTTTTGCCCATCTGGTTACTATGACCAGATACTACAACCTTGGTATCTGTTTTTCCAGACTAGCATTTACAGTAGGGCCATTGAAGATCCAGCTACTTCTTTACTTAGGTCTTCCTAAATGGACTTCTTGTTATCCAATTTCAATAGATTTATATAGCTACAAGGACTTATCTAGTGTTTGCACCACCTGATTTGTTGGTTTGCATTCTTTTGTATAATGTCATACTTATACAGATGCCCCATGATCTACAAGTTATGCTAGTGCAACCATCATTACAGATATTCTAACTCAATTATTAGTAACAGTTGCCATAATACAAATATTACATAAGTGATTATCCAAATTTTTACCATTGATAGGATTTGAACACCCAACTTACCACTTGGAGGTTAACAATCTGACTATTTTACTAAAGTGCCACACCTTGTTACAACATTTTACAATATATATAATATATATATAATATATATATTATATTCATTATAAATAAGAACTTTAGAGAATGATAATCCTAGTGTAGTGATTGGGTTGTCATCCTCCAAGCAGTAGGTCCAATGTTCAATTCCTATTGGTGACAGATTTTGAAAAAATAACCTATTTTGGCAAACTTATTTGTGATCTGGGGTTTGTAGATCCCTGTAATTCTGGTTATACCAAAACTAACTTTAGAAGTATGCAATGTTACACAAATAAATTTAGAAAGTATATACTCAGATTAGAAGTCTGCTTGAAAATCCCAAGTAGAGAGGTAGTACAACTTTTGACAGTGCTACTTGTGAAGTCTTAATCTACTAAAAGAAACCTAGAGCAGGTGATCTGTACAGGCAAAAACCTCTAGGTAGAGGGTTCACCAACCTGGCTACTGATTGATCTGAGCATGAAGTCACATCATACAGGGCTAACTAGATTGGTAGTATAGAAAGACTTGCAAGGGTAGACAAGGTAATGGTAAGGTTGTAAAAGGAGAGTACTGAGGTTGTATGAACTTCATAAGGGTTGTAAACTAGGTTTAGCTGTAATTTGGAATACAGAAGGCTCTAGTAATGATGTCTTGTAAATAATCTGTATGAAATAAGACAAGAGTTCTAAGAGTATAGGTAAGCATCTAGAACTTTTCGACTAACATCAAGTAATGAAGATGTTTTAGTAATAACAGTAAGAATTGCAATATAGAAGGTTTAAATAGGCAATACCTGTAGTTGGGTTGCAGGTATGATAGCTAGTATAAAACCTATATATAGGCAGACTACTTAAATTAGACACCAAAAGTGTATGTGTAGCTAGATGTACTCTCTAATGTAAGGTAGCTCCTTTAAGATAATTAGACCGTGAGTTATCATGTCCTACAATACTAAATAAAAAAGCTCTAGTCCCCAAAAGACTAATTTAAAAAATATATATATATATATAAGAACTACTATAGCAAAAAGAGGCATTGAAACATTTTAAATTTCACTATTTAGAAAAGTATATCTTATAATTTAGTAATTAGAATTAAATAATTTTTATATTATTAAATTTATCTTATTGAGAAGAATTAAATAATATAAAAATTATTTAATTCTAATTACTAGAACATGAGATATAGTTATTTACATAGTAAAAGTTAAAATGTTTTAATGCTTCTTTTTGCTATGAGAATCCTATATATATATTATATATATATAATCTGATTTCTAATTAGATTCTTTACTCTTTAAAAAATCAGATAATAAATGTCACTACTCTTATAATTATATGTCTATATTAGACTTTTAAAAATTATAAACTATACTAAATAGGCAAACCACTTAATTATCTGTTATCTTATTTTATACAATACTAATGACTTTAAAACTAACACAAATAGTAATTATAAAATCTTAATTTTCTCTTGGTTTTTTTTCTTATACTCATTCTGGCAAACAATGTTTTGCAACTAAAACTTAAAAAAGAATATTTTTTTACAAAAAAATAAATAAAGAACTTTGGCAATTATATACTGATCAAGTGGCTACTAATCTTAGTTCTAATTATACACCTGTTAATACAACAGAATTCTTAAAAAACAACATGGCACAAAATTCAAACCAATGTTATCTCAGCTGCTCTTAAACATATTTTCAACAAAAAAGTTACAATGCATAACTTTTAACACATATATTTTGCCAAAGCTTTCTTTTTACATCATATCTTTAAAAAGCTAGAAAATATAATTTAACAAATTAAAGCCTTATTATGAAACTAAACATCTATATCTACACAACTTAATAATATAATTCAACAACTTAATAATGCTAATAATCTTACTATTTTTTCCTTATCAACCAGACATAATCTACTAACTAACTGGATCTCAAATGCTAATAGCAAGTGAAAAGCATTTTTTTATGCAAAAATATTAAAATAATAGACAACAAATTAATGAAAATATAGCCAAAAGATGTAATAAACTTTAGTCTTAACCAAAATTAATAATTAACAGTATATTAAATTGTTACAAAAACTCTGTAAAGTTTGATAACATCAAAACAGATCATGATATTGTTACAGAAGTACAGAAAATTAAAACATATATCTAATAACATTTCAATTAATAGATAGCATATAGAAAAATTAATTAACAAATTTACAACTCTTCCTAATACAATGAATATCAACCTAAAACAAAAACATTTATTCAGAATAGTATTAAGAGGTACTAGCAGAATTTTCTAAAAAAGAAATTATTAACATATTTGCAAAACTTTCAAATAATAAAGCTTATAGCCTCTTAGACATAAGTTATAAAATATTTAAACATGCTGGTTTATTGTTTTTTCAAGCTATAAATGTCCTATTTAATAGATGCATTTTAACTAACAGTATACACAAACAATAAAAAGAAGAAAGAAACTTTCTTATTTCTAAAACATCTATCTTTAATGAAAGTTTAACTAATACAAGACCTATTAGTCTTTTAGAACATATTAAAAAATTATATATTAAACTCTTTACCAATTGCTTAAACACTATTTTTACTTTACATCTAATACTATTTCCTTATAACTATATTGCTCTTTCTGATAACAGTACAGCAATACCAATCCATATACTTAACAATATAATTAAAGAAGCCTCTTGCAACTCCAAAGAACTTTAGTTCATATCTCAGGATATAAGCAAAGCTTATAACTCAGTAAACTTCGATCTCTTTTGCAAGTCTCTAATATGAATCAACATGTTATCTAAATTAGTAGAAGTTCTTACTAATTTACTTGATGATTGTCACAACTTAGTTATAACTAATTTTGAACTAACAGATTTATATTCTGTCAAAAATAAAATTGATTAAGAAAAAACAAAAACATCATTATTTTGGTATATTTATTATAACCCTCTTATTCACAAAATTATATCTCAATTTACAGGCTATACCTTTTCAACATTATGAAAAACTAGTCTATAATCTTTTTAACACCAATACTATCAAGACTCTATCTTAGCTCTCACTTATATAAATAATACATTATAGATTACTCAATTCAAAAATAAGTTAGAACAAATTATTCAAATAGCAGCATCCTTTTACTAAATGACTAATCTTCAGATTAATTTTATCAAGTCAATATTTGCCACAAATGCCAAACCTACTTCTATTGCTTTTTTAACTTTACTCTCAACTCTATTCCTAATAACCAATCTTTTAAATACCTAAATAGTTAATTTATACTTAACAACAAACAAATCTATAAAATCAAATTAATTCAAAAAGAGTTTTTCAACTAATTAATACTGTAAATATAAAAAATATTACAGACAAACAAATTACTTATATTATTAATACAGTTATTATCCCAACATTAGAATACAGAATATATAACATTATACTTCCCAAAATTATATATAATTACATACTGACTAAATATTTTACAGTTGCTAAACACAAATCTCATCTTGCCTAATCAATTCCTAATAGTACAATGTTTCATCCTTACTTATACAACATATATAACATTTAGGATATACAATTACAACATCATATTACTACTTTTTTTTAATGAACTAATAATCCCTATTTACTAGATGTTTCTATATATATTAGATTACAACAGCTTTAAAACAACCTTTGGTCTACTATAAACATTCTTGAACATTCTCAATCTAATGTTGATGATCAAGATAAATATACTCTTAATTTTAAAATCATCTAACTATTCCTACAAATTGCTGTCTCTATTAAAGCTAATAGTAATACATTATGACCAAACACTATTCATTATTAGCTTTAATCTTTTGAACTTATTCTTCAACACCATCTCAAATATACAACTTTTAAAAAACAACTTAGATGACTAAACTTACTTTACCTTGAACAACTTTGCATCTCAAACAATATTATACTTCTTGAATAGCTATATCTATCACCAAGAATTTTTCATTTGCCTAAAGGCAAAAAACTGATTTAGTTACTAAACTTGAAAATCTTATTATAGAAAATTATTATTATTATTCTTTTAAACTTCAATATTAATAGCAAGGAACTAACCCTTTTGCATATAATATATACAATATTTTTAAAAAACATAAACTATGGCTGATTACTTTCAATAATGAGAAAATTATTATAAGCAAAATCTGTAAATATCTTACAAATTTTAACCAAATATCAATTACTTACTGACAAACAGATATTAATATAAACAGTACTGATTACTACCTATTTTAACAAATTAATCTTGTTTCTTATTAAGGCTGTCAACTTAACTTATAATGAATAACTACATCATGCACTATTAATACTTCATCTATTATATTTACCTAATTTTTCAGTAAAATTATTTCAAACTTAGTTAAAATAAATGCAAACTATTTAGACCTTCTTAGCTTTGCTGCAATTAAATGTCTTTTATCAAATCCTTTATTACTACTATTAACTTTTATTTTCATCTCTAACTCCATCTCTTCTGCAATTTTTGAAGCAAATATTGCAACTAACAAACTTAATTAAATATTTTACTATATAACTTATTTAACTTCTATACTAATAGTTCAGTAATTAGTATAAGTACAAATAACTGTACTATAGATATTAGCTGAGTTCAAGTAGATTTTTTTTTTTAATTTCCCACTGCATGGTCACTAATAGGCCACAGCTGGCAGCTGTTTTATTAGTTTAAATTTTTTAAGTTCACAGAACCTTTTATCAGAACTCTGCCTATATTTTACAATTTATATTTATTTATATACATTTTTATAGTGCTATCTATATATTAATTTTGTGTTCCTATTACCTCAGATTTTCACTAAAGTTATTTCTAATCAAAAATTTCTTTGTTCTATTATTATCTTCAGCTTTCTAATTGTTGCGACCTTCTTATATTAGGTCCATTACCATTTAAGGATCTGAATACTAAAGATCTTTCTATTTTCATAGTATGCCATCAAATGTAATTAATTAACAATCATGGTCCTAACTTAGTTTTTTGTCATTTGTTGGACTTGAACTGGCAACCTGAAAATGTAATTACTTTGCTATTGCTCACAGGTTTCAAGTAGATTTTAATAACCAAGTTATCTATAAATTTGCTACCAAAGTTTACCTCTGGCCATCTTCTTATAAGGCTAAACTTTTCTTTATTCTGTCTGCTGTTTTAACTATCTTCTGAAATTCTACAATTAATATCTATACAGATTCCCAATTCATAATATTAAAATTTATCCAACTTAATTAATTATCTCTAAATCCTAATAAACTCTTTAAATTTAACTTCTGGCCATTATGACATATTTACTAAATATTATTAAATAATACAAATTAAATATTATTTTTTATAAAATTCAAGTCTACTTAGACAATACTTTTAACAATCTAGCAGACTCACTTGCTAAGCAACATACAAATGAACCTTTATTGCATTTTAACTATACAAATATTTACAACTTATATTATTTATTATTCTTTAAAACAGAATAATTTCCTATTAAACTTTCTATTAGATATTTTGTTAAAAGTATCTGTAAAGCTTGCAACCTTGTGCTATGATTATCACAAAAATAAAATAATGAATAGACTCTATTAGTCTACTATATTAACTAGAATTCAACTTGGCTATACTTTAACTATAATCAAAAATCTACTTATAACTTTACTAATTTTAAACTTAACCAATTCAAATTATTTAAATTAAAATACTCCTTAATGAACTATCTACTTAATATCTCTATTATAAAATTTATTTCTTAACCTTTTATAATGCCAATTGCTTTTACTGCAATTCAATTATGGTATCATTATATTGGTATACTTGTGCTAATTCTTGTTTGCTTAATAGTATTATTTCTAATACAATAACTAACTGTATAAACTTAGCCAATTTAGACTTTTCTAATAATAAAACTAAAGAACTTATTCAAAAAATTAAAGACCATTCAGCTTTCAAAAAAACATCTTTTCATTCATTTTCACAATATTTAAAAATTACTCTTAAAGGTCTTATTCTCTTATTTTTAATTAAAACTATTTAGAACTTAGAAGTTCTATACAAACTAGCATCAACAATTATGATTAATATTCTGCTTGAAATTAACAAACAAATCTACAAACAATTATAGAAACTCTACTGTATTAATTTTTCAAATTAGAAAAAATAACAACAAATAACATATACATATACTAATCAACAAACTCTATCCTCTTACAGTAGAAATAATATATATACTCATTATAATTTTATATATTCTTGTTTCTGTAATCAATCTGATCAATTCTATTTATATACTAGAACCTGTTCACTTGTTGAATGGGCCTTTAGAAAAATTAGTACTTGAACTACTCTGTAGGTCAAGTATCATACAATTTTTAACTTTATTTTAACTATAAATAATATTATTTAAGTGAGTTTCTGACTACTCTAGTAGGTTTAGATTACAGATAAATTAGATTTATTTAATTGTCTGAGCTTTTATTCTTGCATGTAATTTTTCTTTTTATTTGTACTAGTACAAATAGTAGAAATGTATATACTGTATATATGTTACTATTTTATAAATTACTTAATAAAGATATAAGCAAAACTTCACCTTAAAAAAAAAAAAATAAACTATACTAAATAAAAACAGATTTAATATTTTTTTATTTACTTAAATTATTTATTAAAAAACCATATACATTAATCAAAAAAACTCTTTCCGCCGATCACCAAAACACAAAACCTGCAGAAACAAAAATCAAAACTAACAGGAAAACCACTGTCAAAACTGTGCTTGA
>CAJVQA010010249.1:0-11506 GCA_910591915.1 Cetraspora pellucida | reverse complement strand
AGAACCTTAGGGTGAACTACTTAAATAGGCAACCAAAAGTTGCATGTGTGACTAGCTGTACTCTCATCTTTGTAAAAGTAGTTGTAATAGCTAATCCAATATAAAGTCAATAAAGTATCGCCACAAGTATAGCCTTTAACAAAAAAAAAAAAAAAAACTTATATAAAGTTCTTAAAAGAAAAGTTTTAGCACAAAGAAATACAAGCTCTTTATTAATATGCTAGTATAGATATAGCTCTCTTTAACAAAGTTTTAATTAGTTTTAACTTGGCTTGAAAGTTTTATAAAAATTTTTTATTGTTTTTTGGAAAAGTAAAAAATCACTCTAGAATCTAAAAACAAACAGTCAGAACACATGATCAGCTAACAACACAAAACAACAACAAGCATGGCATATTACATATATGATAATATTATCCTAATTAGAAAATAGTAGATAAAAATCTTTACATATACTGCCAAGCAAATAAATAAAAAACAAACTAATATAAAAATAGAAATACAGTGCAGACTAGGCCTCTCAGATGATACAAAATTAATTCAACATATAAGAGATTTTGTTAATAGAAATAAAAGATATATAAACAGCAGAATATTAGATGAAATTTTATCAAAGCAAATAGATAATCCAAGCAATATAGAGTATATAGCAAAAGATCTCACAATTTACGATCCAAAAAACATTATAATAAGTAATATGCTTTTTTATAGGCAAGTACTTAAAATACTCAAAAGAGCAGAAACCTTTTCAGTAACAAAAAGTACGATAAAGGAATAGACAGATAAGCTTTTAGCAGTATATTAAAACCTGAAATCATTTAATTACTTGTTGAATATAAAGAAAAAAAAAATACTAAAAGAGAAAGCAAAAATAAAAGAAATAGAAAAAGATAAAAATACTAAAAATATAGATATAGTTTATAATAAAAAAAAAGAGACAACAATATGAAATTAATAGTAATGAAGAAGCCAACATGAACCTAAATATAGTTATCAGCCAAATGCAAGATCTTAGCATATTAACATTATCATATTAAGAACTAGTAAAATATCTAAATAAAAAAATAAAAAAGTTAGTAATAACAGCAAATGTAAGCAAAAATAATACAAAAGAGAAGAAAACTAAAAAGAGTCAAGAAAGTGCATCAGATTTTTTATGACAAACTGAAAAAGAAAAAATAAAAGATCAAGATCAAAAGATTATAAAGTCAATAACTAAAAAAAATAATAAAATACCAATACTTGTAAATACAATAGAACATAGTCAATAGTCTCTAACAAATTGTATATGTGACAAAAGCAGATCATTCAAAGTAAACATGCCAATATATACAATACCAGATGCAAATAAAGAAGAAAGATTAAAATATACACAATGGATTTTACAAGGCAATTATTATATTAAAACAATTAAAGAGGTTTTTAAAAATAAAAACAGCTAAATTAAGATAGATTTTGATTGTGAATTCAGCAAAGATGCAGTAATGAATAGGATTAAAAAGAAAGAAGAAAACTGGCTAAAACTTATTTTAAAAGAAACAAAAAGCCAAGAAAAGAAACTGAGCTGTTAAACAGTAAACAACAGTGAAAGAAACAAGAATAAACCCAAAGAATACAAGAAATTTAGTGAAAAAAGAGATAATAGAAATGCATACCTAGCAGAAGATGATTAAAGTTATACATATACCTAACAATATAGGATCTACTAGCAAACATCAATGCAAAAGAAGTAAAATACATGTGCAAAAATTTTAAAAAAACTCAAATAAAATGCATTAAAAGATCCAAATATAAAGCCTTAGCTATAGTTAAAGCAAAAATTATAAAAGAAGAAAACATACCATGGTCCTTACTAATCAGTGTACACAGGTTGGCAAGAGTAATCATAAGTAAAGAAGACTTCAACCAATGTAATTCACAAAACCAATTTATAGCAAAAATATTAAAACTTCCAAGTAATGCATCAGAAGTATTACTATTATGATGCTTAAAGAAAAGCAGAACAAAATCAGTATATATTCTATTTAACAAAAATAGAAATTAGAGAAGATCAGCAACAATAACATTTGCAACAGAGAAAGAAATGAGTGTAGCATAAACAAAGCTAATAAGATTCAACAATTACCTATTATTTTGGTCAAACTATGTTGAAAAAAAGGAAAAAATATAAGGAAAAGAGATACTGCAAGTTACAGAAAAACAGATTATAATAGTAAAAGCTCTAACAAAGAAATATATAAAAATAATCAAAAAAAAGAAAATAAACAAAGAAACAACAAGAACAAAAATAATAACAGAAACAGAGAGCATCACAGAAAAAACTTAATAATTAAAAATCAAAAGCAGAAGAAGATAAAGAAAGAAAAAAACCCCAATCTTAGCTATAAAAAGGAGTCTTATACATTAAAAATATTTTAGAACAAATATTAGAAAGATTAGAAAAACTAAAAAAAGATAGAAAGAAGAATAGGATAGATCAACCTAAATACTTCTAAGGGTACTACAGTTGAACCAATAAATAAAGACAAGGAAATTAAAGTATTTCTATGAAATAAAAGAAAGGTTTTCAAAGAAGAAAAAGAAATTGGATTTTCTTGTTAGGAAGAAGAAAGATACAAGGCAGAAAAAGAAGAAGTTAAAAGTATAAGAACAAGATGAAAACTACTAAAAGAAAAATAAAAAGAAGGAAAAAAAAATAAAGCTAGCATGCCACAACATCAATAGACTTAAAATCAAAGGTTAAAAATTAAAAAATCTGCTCATCTGGGCAGAAGAAGAAGAAATTGCAATATTGGAAATTACAGAAACAAACATTACTGAAAGAAAAAGAAGGTTCATAACATATACAACAAGCAAGAACTATATAGAGTATTGGACAAATACAGCAGAAGATAAGAAAAAAGGATTAGATGTAGGAATACTAATAGAAGAACAATAGAAAAAGCATATGGGTACAGTCAATAGAATAAATGAATACATAATAGAAATTATGCTATACTTTAAGCAATTGAAGTTAGTAGTAACAGGAGTTTATATACCACTAAATAACAAAATGATAGGAAAAAACATCCAACAAAAGATTATAGAAAAGGTGACTAAATAGAAAAGACAAATACAAGTTATGATTATGGGTAACTTTAATTATACAGCAAACAATATATTAGATAAACAATACACACAATTAGAAAATTACAAAAAGCTACTGATTTTTAATTAGATGAAAAACAAGACTTTATAGACATATATAGAAATATGCATCTAACAAACCAAAATTACAAATAGTTAAACAAAGAATCTGCAACAAGAATTAACTATATTTGGGTATCAGAAAAATTGGCCTTGGGCTTGCAAGGAGCAAATATTAAGAAAACAAAAGAAATTACAGATAGTAATTATAAAATAATAACTACAAAAATATGAATTAAATATATAGTAAAGAAAAACAGCAAAGCAGAGATTAAAAGAAAAAGCAATCAAGAACATTATATTTATATAATTAGGCAAAACCAAAGAATTGGAAAAATTATACACAAGAGCTGCAAAAAAGATTAGAAGTAAAAGAAAGTCTAAAAAACATTCAAACAGAAGTGCAAGATACAAAAAAACATATAAACAAAATAAATAATATATAGAATACAATAGAGAAAGCAATTATTATTGCAGCAAATAAGCATATACTAAAAAAAGAATATACAACACAATAGCAAATAAAAGAACTAGTCAAAAAATGCAATAACAAAAAAAGGATATCATAAAGCTATAAAGATTAATCAAATATACAAAAATGAGAAAAGACCAAGAAGTAACAGAGAAAGAAAAAAACAAGACAAATAAACAATTAAAAACATTAGGCAACAAAATAAATGCAAAGCTGCCAATATTACAAAGACATTAGTTACATATCTAGATAGAAGATATGAAAGAATAACAAAAGCTTCTACAAGAAAAAAAGAAAAAAGACTAGGATCAAGCACAAAGAAGGCAAATAAAAGAAAACATAAATAAGAGATATAAAATAATCAAAACAGACTAAGAGAAAATACTTACTAGTCTTTTAAATAAGCTATATAAAAAGATAATGCTTGATAGGCTTATTAAGCAAGTAAAAGAGGATATATATTTAATAACAAAGCCAAAAGAGATTAAAACAAATGCAGTAAAACATTATAAGATGCAGTTTAGAAAAAGGAATACTAAACTAGAAACAATGACAGAAAAGTGAAAAGAGATATACAAACTAAGAGAAAGCATTAAAGAAGAATAGTATGCAGAAATTAAAGAAAAAATTAAGAAAAAAGAATGGAAAGAGATATTGAAAGAGCTAAAGACAGAAACAGCTCTAGGTATCTTAGGTATAAGCTATATACTGATCAAAAGAGCAGGAACAAAAACACAAGAAATTTTCAGAAGCTTTGTAGACTTATACTTAAAAATAGAAGAAATTCTAATAAAGTGAAAAATAGCACAAGTTTACCTACTATCAAAAGATATAGAATTGAGATATAGTTTAAATAATATTCATTTAATAGTGTTAATTAAAACATTTAGAAAAGTTGTAACAAAGGTGATAATAAAAAAACTTGCCAAAGTATTTATAGAAAGAGAAATATTTAAAGGACCAAACTTCATAAACCTTCCAGAAAACTCAATAGAGTAACTAGTACAGATTTTAAATATGATAATAGAAGAAGTGAAAGAAAAAGATAAAGAAATATGAATACTGTTGCAGAATATGAAAAAGAGATTCAACTCAATTCATTTTGAAAATCTTAAACTAGCATTGCAAAGAGTTAAAATACTTAAAACAATTAAATATATTTTAAACCTTTTTCATAAGAGAGAATTAAAAATAATTATAGCCTATTGCTTAACAGAAGAATTAATAGTAGAAGATAAAATAGACCAAGATGAAGTAATCTTACCATTAATATAGTGTCTCTTTTATGATTCATTACTAGAAAGAATTCAAGAAGATGAAAGTTAGAGTATACAATTAAGCAACAAATACAAAGAGATATACAATACAATAATATTACAAGATATCATTAAGTAGTAATTGTATATGCAGATGATACAACATGAATTGTAAATAATAAAAAGCAACTATTAGAGATCCTAGAAATAGCTAAAGAGTTCTTTGAAATGAATGATATAGAGATAAATGAATTAAAGTCAAAATTAAACTCTTTTTATAAATCACTTATGCCAAAAAACACAAAAACACATTTAATTATTTCTTAACATTTTACTAAGTAAACCTTATTTAACCTCTTAAGTAAAGTTGTTCAGCATATTTATTTACTTCTAGGTGGCTGTGTTTTAAGTCCTAATAACACTTGAATATCAGGAAAAGTTTCAAAAATTATATTTTTGGTTTTTGTCTATTTAATTAATACTTTACTAATTAAATCTATTATATTGCCTATTCAAAAGTTGTTCAGCTCACTGAGCCGGACATTTTGATATATATTTTGTTCAAAACAAACCAAAACTCATAAAAATACAAGCAAAAGCAAAAACAAAAACTTGTTCTTTACAGGTTTTTTCATTGGTAATTTTAAGAAAATTTGCTGGGATGCTCCAGAAATTTCACTTTTCTGATACCTATTAGAATTTTTTAAACACCCAATCAGCATATCTAAAGCTTAAATTTTTTTCTAAACTTTTTTAGTTAGTCTAAAAACCTTTAAATTAAACAAATTTTTTCAAAAAACATACTTAGAAATCTATTTTTAGAAAAAAATATTGATCTTAATAACAGTTGCATCTGATACTATCAATCTTGACTATTTCTACCAAAAGTGTTTTAAAAGCTTTGATAATGGTATTCTTGAAGATGCAGCTAATACATTACATCTCATTTCTGCAAACAAGCAACCAAATAATTGTACAACTATAGAACTTAGAAGAAGAACTAAAATTTGTCATTACTTTAAAACATCTGAATCTAGTTTTATTATTACATCCTTTTGTAGAAAGTTCTACACACACTTTATTTCAACTTCTAACCAAATCTACAAACAACATGAAGTTATTTTTACTAACAAAAAATTCAAAGATAAAAGTTCTTAGCAAACAACATTACAAATTCTACTGAATTTATTTTACTATCACCTACAGTATTACTCTTATCTACTATACACAATCACTTATATTGTAAATACAACTTGCCTATTATCTGCAAAGAAATAAATAATTAACATTATCTGGTAGCAGATGCAATCCTATATAATAACAAATCTTATCACAAAACATGTGCAAATATTCAACAACCAACTTAATCATTAAGTTTCTCTTCTATATTCATCCAAAAACTTCAACAAACAATCAGTTCCTATAACCCACTAGCATCTGAACTTACTTTTACAACAATATCTGCAGGTAATACTAGCAACCCAAATGCTATAAACTTAAACAACAATACAATTAATAATGATAATTAACAATCACCATACTCGAACAAACAATTATAACAACAATAACAACTAGACAAACAACAACAACAACTAGATAAACAACAACAACAACAGGAAATAAAACCTAATACTAACAACAACTAACAAAAAACCAAAGCCAACCTAATATTTGACTAGCTTGTCAACTTTTCTGTAACTGAAAAAATAAAAGATAAATCACAATTACAAACAAACTTTGCAAAAAAAATCTTTAATTTTCTTAAACAACATCTATTCAACTTTAAACTCAGAACTGAAATCAAACCTAAAATTGGTAACTAACCAGCTCTTAAAGCTAGCTTCTATTATATAATCCACAAAATGTCAAGAGGAAGACTCCAATTTCTAGTTAATTTTATTCAGAAAAACAATCCAAATACAACAAAGCTATAACAATTCTTTTTGATGTACTTGAAGAAACTTTAAAAAAATTAATTCTTACATTCACTACTGTATTCTTTACAAAACATAACTATTCAAAAATATTTGCTTTATCTGCAACTATCTTTCCTTATACAAGCACAAATCAATTACAATTCTGTATTAACCTTGTACATCTTCACTTTTATCTTACAAACAACTATTAAGCTATTGACTATATTAAATTTGCTGAAAATATTCAACTTTGATCTAAAAGGTTTAGAATCTTATTTGAAATAGTTGACTTTAATAAAGAAAACCAATATTTTACAATTAGATCTGATAGCAAATTTAATATATATCTTAAATTTAACATTTTCAAAATATTCTTCTTACAAAAACTTAACATTCCATCTCTTAAAAATTTACTTGACTATTTTAAAAGTGGTTTAAACAATTTTTTCTATTATATAATTACTAATTTACCAAACCTATAGATGAAACTAAGGTCTTCAATGCACTTAAATACCAGTTCTGACAAAAATTCATTTTTTACCTTAAAGAAATTATGCCTATCAAACTAAGCTTTACAAAATCTAACAACTTACAGAAACATCATGATGAAGCAATTAAACATACTAATCATTACATCTTTTTCTGTACAGATACTAACTGCATCTACTTAGAAGAAACAGAACAATCAAAAAAAAAAGAAGTTAAATCCAACAATTTTAAAGAACTATCTCAATACTATGAACACTTTTCTTAACTTCTTAAAAGCATTTTTCATAAATCCTATATTGACTTTCCTAAAAAAGAAAATGAAATCTGGCAACAACCCAAACTCAACTCCTCTTTGTTTTATAAAAACAGCAAACATGAAGCATCTTTGACAAACAAATTCCAACTATATTACTTGACAAACTTGTAAGTAATACAAAAAACTTTGCTTGTAAAGCTAATAATGTTTTAACTAACTTCAAACATCACAACTACTATTTTTACCTATATTTAACCCTTTATCAAAATATTGCAGCCCAAAATCACAACATAGATAAGCTTAGCAAACAACAAGCAATCAACTTTCTTATAACTAAATCTATTAGCACTGAATTTCTTGCAAGAATTTTAACTTTTTATTACTCCTGTGATAAAACACTTACTTATTCTCAAATTACAAACTACTTCTAAGAAACAGCCTATTCTGAGACAAACAAAATTATATAAGAAAAATTCCAAATGAAATATGAAATATCATCTTTAATTACAGAGTCTTTTTTTTATTAAAGAGACCCTTTTTCAATAAACTTGTCTTCTACAATCTTCATAAATACAGCTACTACTTTACCAAAAGATACATTCTTAGTAGTTGGTAAAGAAAATGATATAAGTAGACAGGTGGTAAAGCTTATTTATGTGAAAGGCCAGAATTATGACAGTTAGACCCAATATACAAGTCAGACTATAGTACTTTGCACAGCTGTAAAAGCTAAACATATGGTGATTGACCTTATAGAAGACAACTATAAAAGATCATTTTCAATATCTTTAGCCTCTTATGATCTTAACATATGTTTCAACAAATTTCTTCTTTATTATAACATACCTTTTCTTTCTCACAATCAAACTATTCAAACACTTATACAGCATATTAATAAACATAATCACAACCAAAAAATTACTAGTATTATATTTTTTGCTAATTCTATTTATAGTAAAACTTATATATACCTTTCTAACAACTTATTTCTTTCTAATTATATTATTATTCCCTTTTATCTTTTTTCTAAATTTTATAATCTTTCTCTTAAATCATATTTTTCCAACTCTACTTCTAACATATCAGACTTATTTCTTAACAATATTTCATCTCTATATCTACTAACAACCAGGCCACAAATCTCTATACCAACCTAAAACTTACATGACCTACATCTAAATATTGCTACACACAATGTTCAAGACTTTAATACAACAACTAAAAAGGAAGCTTGGCAAAACTATTGTCTTTACAACAACATCAATATAGCATATATTACTGAAACAAAAATTGTTAACAAAACTAATCTTCAGTTTTACAATAATAATCTTTTTTCTTATTTCTAGACCAACTCTGAAAACTTAGCAGAAGGCACTGCTATTATGATTCATAACTAACTCAAACCTCATATATATAATTATCAAACACATTCAGATAAAGCTATTGCTTTAAATTTTTTTTTCAAAAGTAATATTAAACTTTGCATTATTGCAGTTTATCTTTTTTTTACTAATATGCAGAAACAGAATAAAACACAAAACACAGTAATTACATAGATTCAACAAGCCTATCAACTAAATTTACATTTAATTGTTCTTGGAAACTTTAACAAACATAACAACATTTGTAGCTCCTTATCTAAATTTTAACTTATTAACTAACTATATCAATCTAATATGTACAATATTGGAGTACATGTTAACAACAAATACTATATATAGTCAAACAATACTAGTCAAAGCTGTATTGACTACATTTGAACTAACTTATTCTATATACAGTTCTTTCTTTTATATAGACTTAATGATAGTAATACTTCTATATTAAGTGATCATTCTATTTTTTTTTTCTCTTGGATTTTTACTAATGCATATAGTAAACCACCACACTATCATACTAGTATTAGTCATAGAATCTTTAATTACAAAACTTAGTTATCAAAAAGTTGGACAGAATTTTCTGACCTTCTTTCCTCTAATCTCAAAACATACAATACTTCACTTAACTATAATACAAATGAGAGTATCGAAACCATCTGGCACAAAATCAAACACTCAATTATTAATACTGCAATTTATCCTATCTCTAACAAAAAATCACACAAATATAGCTATAATTACTAATACTCTTCTCATAACATCTTACTTTATTTATCACTTAAAAAACTTGGTCACTTAATCAAAATTTTGAAAAATCCTAACAACAATCTTAATATTAATCAGATTAATTCAAGAATTCAAAATATCAATTCAAGATTATAGTGCAACATTTATACCCTTATCTCTCACTAACATTCACAACTTAACCAATAGATCCAACATGCATAAGATATTTGAAAACAACTCTACTATGTTCATTATCTTAAAAACTTTCTTTTATTTTGACAACAAATTCAACAAGCTACTAAAAAAAGATGTAAAACACTTTCTACACATTCTAAACATGCTATTAATAGCATTCTTAATTGCTATAAAGCTCCTATTCACTTTTCTAATATCAAACTTTCTGACCAAATAGTTACAGACCCAAATCTTATTAAACATCATATACAATTTTATTTTCATAACTGAACAGCTTATTGACCAACTGACTAAACTCTTTTTAATAACTTTTAGTCTGCACAATATCAATTACTATCACATATTAATGCTCAATGATATGACTCTCTTTCTTCTTCTATTACTGAAGAAAAAGTTACTCAAACTATAGCAAAGCTTTCTAATGAAAAAGTCTGTAGTCCTATAGGCATTAGTTATGAAATACTTAAACATGCTGGCACTACCTGCATTAAAACTATAACTGCTTTGTTTAATTGCTACCTTGTTTTAGATCAAACTCCTAAACAATGAAAGCACAGCAGAATCTATCTTATTTCTAAATGAAATACATTCGATAGAAACCTTAATCTTACTCACCTAATAAGTCTTATTGAACACACTCACAAAGTCTATACAAAAATTATTACTAATAGAATTAGTAATATATTTTCAAAACATTTTATACTCTCACTATACAACTATGTTGCCTTACCTAATAACTGTACTTTCATATCTATTCATATACTTAACAGTATTACTGAGGATGCATTATGCAACCAAAAAACCATTTGGCTTCTATCTCAAGATATGAGTAAAGCTTATAATTCTGTCAACTTGAATCTTCTTTAATACTCACTTCAGTGTTTTACACTTCCTAGTTCTATAATCAACACTATTATTAACTTATTTACTAATCAACAAAATCAAGTTATCACAAATCTTGGCCTTACACCTTTATATCTTGTATTTAATAGTATTGACTAGGGTGAAACTATTACTTTTTTCTTATAAAAAATTTATTATAACCCACTCATTTTATACATTCACAATAACTTTAATGATTATTCCATAAAAGTTTTTTGGCCAACTAATATTAAAGATCTAACATATAACAAATTTAAATCATATTGTTTAGTTCTTGCTTATATAAATGACACTCTTTAAATTGCATCTTTATAGCAAAAGCTTTCACAAATTCTTAACATAGCAGAATCCTTCTACAATATAGCAAATATTTAAATTAATCCTACTAAATCCATACTTACAACTAATAAATTTTTAATCAACTATAATCCTATTATATACAATAATCATTTACTTAATCTTCATCTTCTAACCGAACTATTCAAGTTTCTAGAATGCTAATTTACACTTAATAACAAACAAACAAAACAGACAAAGCTTATTATGGCTAAGTTTTTATATCTCATTAAAATTGCAAATACTAAACAAACTACTGATACACATGCATAATATATTATTAATACAGTTATTATTTCTACAATCAAATATCACCTTTATAATATAATTCTTAATCAAAATACTTGTAACAAAATTCTTACAAACCATATTGAACTTGTTAAAAGCAAAGCCAAACTTAGTCATACAACTCC
>CAJVQA010010248.1:0-11507 GCA_910591915.1 Cetraspora pellucida | reverse complement strand
TGTACTATATCAAAAATTAAGCTAATAAAAACCAACTGGCATTGTCGCCAAAGTTCAAAAAAAAAAAAAAAAAAAAATAAGAAAAGTATACTATACATCAAAAAGACTTAGTACAAAAAACTATAGCAATTAAGTACATAATAAATAGTCTACTAATATTAAAAGAACTAAATAAAAGAAGACTATAGATATATATAACAACAACTACTAATTTGTCAAAATAGGAAGATAGAAATTCAAACATATATAATAAGTTGTAACAAATAAAGAAGTCTATAGAAGTAGATTCAAAAAGTGTTAATAATAACAATATGAAATAGACTCAAAGAAAAAGAAAAATATAGAATCTTATTACAAGTGCTGTATAAAGTATTCTTTAGAGAAACAGAAAAAAAAAAAATTGAGAATAAGAAAATACTAATAAAAAAAACTAATATTAAAGGTTAAAAAGGAATTCAAATAGTTGTTAAACAAAAATATAACACAAAAGTGTATAAATATAGTAATTAGAACAACATTGAACATCTTTTATAACTAAGTATGAAGAGTTTAATGTGAAAGAGTACAAGAATGAAAAAAAGCTTTAATATAATAAATAAAATAAAAAAAAATAATAAAGAAAAAAATATTAAAAGATAAGAAAATAGAAAGTAAAATATCAAAAGAAAATAAAAAAGTAAAGAAGATGAAAAAAATAAAATAAATAAAAAAAGAAATATTAAAAACAATTAATATGCTTGTCACAGAAGGTAGAAGGCTTTTTTGATATAGCTTTAAGTAATTAGATAAGCAGTCTATTTTTACTAAGATAGTGTGACAAGTTATACTTAAATATCATTAAGATGACCAAGTAATGCTAAACTTATATATTAGAAAATTTTATGTAATTATATATATATATAGGATCTTTGCTTTAAAAATCAAGTTTGGATTATATGATTTACTATTTTCTGTAAGGTCATTTTCAAGACAAAAATCCCATATAGTCAAGAATCTTAATAAAATATTAGTATAACTGCTTAAAATTAAAAAAATATAATAATAATTATGTTATCATTTTCTAAGTAGTAGGTCTAGAGTTCAAATTTCAATATTAATATAAATTTAAAAAGATTTATATAATTTAATGCATGTGTATTATAATGCATTCACCTGATTAACCAATCAAATTATAAAGTCAGATGTAATATAAAATCAAAAGAAAATATTAATTTTTCTAAAAATTACAAAATTTTACTTATGAAATTAGTTTTTACATTTTAATAAAAAAAATTTTTTGTAAAATTTTAATATAAAAATCATTTTTATTATTATTTAATCTTATTTATCTTAATACTGTTCTTTATCTTAAATTAATACAATAATTGGTTTATTTTATTTTATATTACACCTGATCTTATAGGTGTATTATAATACATATATTCAAAATAATAAAAATTATTTAAAAATTCTTTATGTATTATAATTAGTTGTTTTTCATTATTAATTAAGATAAAATACTTGTTATCTGTATCATATTAGTATAATTAAAAGGTCATTAGCATTTGCATAACATATTGTTGTATAAAAAAATACAAATTGATACTGAACAGTGTAAACTCATAATAAATCCTTATAAATATCTAAATTATAAGAACAAAAAAGATAAAAACTCACTTAAAAGACCCAAATAAAAAGGTAATCTAAATCTTTAATAATACTATTATAAAAACTAAACTTAAGAAACAGTACTAAAATTTGTAAAACTAGGTAAAATATTAATCTTTAGAAAGGAATTATTATAACAAATTAGATCATTAAAACTCTTTAAAGAAAAAAATTATATGACAAAAAATATATAAATCAAAAATATAATCATATCTATCTTTTTGAACTATCTAAACTAGAAACTTAATAGAACTTAAATTAAATACCTAATAATAGAAATATATTATAAAGTAAGTATAAAAATTTAAATAAATTTTACAAAACTATAATAGTTTGATGGTTAATTTTGACTGCAAATGTTGATTTCAATTATAATATTATCAGATCAGTTATAAGAATAAGATACAGAAAATTCTAAAAATTTAATACAAAGTCAAAGGTTTTTTATATAATAAACTGCTTCAAAGACTTAGTAACTATGACATATTTGCATCAGTAACAACTAGAACATCTTGGTAGATGTAAGTAAATGGATGAATAAGAGAACTAGAATGTTTGAATAGGAAACTTACAAGCAGGTTCCAAGTATGACAACTAGTATAGAACTTTTGGGTGAACTACTTAATTTAAACAATAACTAAAATTGTATGAGTGACTAATTGTAAACTTTTTTCATGATTGCTCCTATGATTGTAATGCAACCATTAACTGAATGTACTATCAATAAAATTCTAGGTTACAAGTACTCATCTTAATACGTATTTAAAAAAAAAAGATATAACAATTGTGATGTCGAAAACACTGATTAGGGTTCTGCATGGGCTGTTCTGGACGAAGTTCAGAATCAACCTATAATTAATTGAATAGATCCAAGCCCAGAAATCAGATTAATCATGGATCCATGATTGGAATAAGCCCGGCCCATATTGGACCAATCCATGGATGCTATATGGATAGTCCAGCCCATGCGAAACCCTACTACTGGTGCGATTTAGTAAAACCGAAAAATCATTACTATAAAATAACTAGATATTATCCGACACTTCCTATGTAAACACCTGACGTTTTTCATATAAATTATTCGTCACTTTCTAATCACCAATGCACAAATTTTCGTTCATGTTATCTTTGATGATACACAAATTTTCATCAATTTATATTCTAAGCATGCAAAGTTACAAACTAAATATTCCGAATTAATAAGAAAAAAAGATGTGAAAATTCTTTTACCGAATTTGTTACAATAGAAAGGTATCTGAGTTCAAGTTACGAAGTAGTTTGGAAAGAGTGGACGAAGTGTGAACGTAATTAGAATGTTCTCATGTATATGAAAAAGGTCAGTGTTTACGTCAGAAGCATTGGATAACCGTGTTATTAAATTGCAGCCGATAAATCTGATTATTGTCGGGATTTATAACGCGTTAAATCCCAACAATAAATCAGTTATCGTCTACAAAATAACTACGTAACTTTATAGTTAATTACAAATAATATTAAAATTGTTTGTTTTTTATAATATAATTAAAATGTTAGAAATTAATTTCAAATTTCTATTAATTAAAAATTATAATTTTTAAAAAACAAATACATATAGTGTATATATTAATAACGATAAGATATTTGCTAAAACATGTCAAAAATTGGCAAATTAATCATTAGTGCGGGATGTTTTAAATAAATATGTTCTACAATTTCAAAAACCCAACACAAATCTTTATATACAAAACTTATGAAAGGTAAATCATATAATAGTTGCCAAACCACCATAGGTACGTTTTATGATAAACGTTTATTAATTCTCGTGTTTTTATTAATTCTTATGCTGTTAAAATCTAATACCAATTTGATAAAAAACACTAAACTATTACAGAAAATTTTTTAGAATATAATGTTTAGCACAAGAACAAAATGTAAAAACCTTCAATGATACAAACCTAAGCGCCGTGGTTATGTTTATCTGATTGGACTACAACTTTAATTAATTAAAAGCTTTCAAGAACTCTATAGATAACGATCATATTTTGAGCGATTCGTTATACATCATTTATTTTTTTTCAATTATTTATATAGTCATCTACAATTTTTTTGGTTTGCATTAAATAAATTTGACGTACAGTACATATAATCGGTATAAATTTTAAACTCACGTACGTGCATTAAAAGATGGTCGTTTGAAAACGATATCTAACAAATATACACCTCATCGCACATATAATTGCATATTTTGATGCCAAAATTAAACACCTTGATTTCAAATTACAACTAGTAAGATGTTTAAGGTTTTCTGCTAAACGTTTTTCCGAAAGACGTTATGTCGATACTGGCTAAATTGGTCTCATAGGAAGACTTTCGTATTATTGGCTGTTTAAATCAGTTTAATTTTTTTTAAGTTTACATTATTTATACAGTTTAAAGTATTTAAAAAATTAAAACTACGAAGAATAAACAAAAAAGCAGTATGTAGAAAGTTTTATTGGGGTTGTAGGACTCCACTATTTAAAATAATCAAAATTCCTTTTTGTTTTAGAGAAGTTAGAATAGTAATAACTTAATTCTACCTATATTTGAGAAGTCGCTATTATGCTAACTTCTCTAAAACCAGGAATGATTTTGATTATTTTTAATGGTTGAGTTCTACGCAACCCTAATAAAACTTTTTATATGGTTCTTTTTGGTTTATTCTTCGTAGTTTTTTTTTTTTTTTAAAAAAAAAAAAAAGTACTTTAAACTGTATAAATAATGTAAAATTAAAAAAAAATTAAAAAAATTAAAAAAAATTAAATTGATTTAAACAGCCAATCATACGAAAGCCTTCCTATGAAAATTGGTCTGCATTGAGAGAATACGACTTTGTCTGAAAATTTGTGTATTCTTAGACTGTTCAGAGTTGAACAGTGGGAATGTTTCAGAATTAATGATTTGACATCTATCTGATTTTAGATAATTTAGATAAAGTGATTTATAAATCATTTTTTAAAAGTATATATGTACTTGTTTTACATAATCGCTTATCGGTAATTGATTTGTTGATTCGGAGTATAAAACAGACATTAGATTTTTTTTAAACTCAATTATTTTTAAAATAAGTTGATTTTAAAACACCCTCAGTCGTTTAGTCCTCGAAATTAACAAGCCAATAATAACACAGATATTCATATGATTAAAGTTTACCAATGAAGTTTAATCAAATATTCTGTTTGAGCACAATGCATCGACATTAAACAGCTGATCAACCCTAATACTACTTAACATTAAGGCTTTTGTTTTGTTTTGTTTTGATTTTTTTTTTTTTTGGAATAAGTAAAAATAATGAATCTATTTTTAGTAATAACCGTATGCTTTTTTTGTATATAATTAATATAATATTAATTAATATTAAGTATTACAAAAATTTCATCAACCATTTCCAATTACATTGGTTTATAAAAAAAAAGTTATAATCCGTTTGATTGATTCAAATAATTGATTTTGGTTATGTGAACTGAACTCAAGATTAATCTCAAATTAGCTTTTTAAAATTAAAATTAAATAAATTTTCTTATCAACTTATCAATATTGTCACATTTTCACACTAATGCTAATATTTCACAATTTTTACGCCCTCATTATTAGATTGTGCAGGCCAAAAGGTTACACACCGAGATTAGTGCATTAAATAGAAATAGGAAATTATATTCAAACACCTATTTTTATTATCTGTACCTTTCATGTACACTTACGAAGTTTTTCTGGTTTGTATTGTATTATTAACGACTACAATAAAATTAACCTTTGTGATAAAATGGATCCAGAGAAGTTTCGTAATAGAGTTCAAAAAATTGTATGGGAGTACAGATAGAAAAAAATAGCACCACAACTGAAGCATTATATGCATATAGTATTATTTCTAACACTTTTATTTGTTGTCAAAATAAAATTGAAACAAAATGATCCATAATGTGTTCTTTCTGCCAAGTATAATGATGATATGGCTAAAATGCATACAGTTTGTGAAAGTATTTATCAGTATTTATCCTTTAATTTGTAATGATTTGACTTTTTTTTACCAATTATAGACGTAATTTTCTGGTCACCAAGTGTTCGTCCATGTTGATATGCGTAAAAAGTTAATTTTGTAACTGTAATTTCGGTAATTAATTGACCAATAGTTTCAACATATGAACACATACATTGTTGCTTTGTAAATACATTACATCTTTTGTACCCAATTAAGAAATATTTGAAACTAAACTGTTAGAAAGTAATGTTTTAATGTCTCCGTATGTTCCGACGCGACAGAGTCGTACATATAGTCGTACATGTGGTCGTACGAATGTACCAACCACATCTTATGGATAAGTACATTTATTCCATTAACCGAAGTTATCTTGCTATTTATAAAACACGAAAACATTACACAGAACACACGTCTATGTAAACATATGAATCTCTTCTAATTACTATATAACGGTAAATTATGGTCTAATATGGAAAATACAAATCGATCAAACAAAAAAAAAAAAAATCTTAAATAAATGTCTGAGGCCTTATTATAAAAAAAAAGAAAACCGCACTTTCCTAGAAATAGCATATTTCACTTTACATAGTCAAAAATGGTTCCCAATAAAGTTTTACGATTATTTAGCAAGGTAATGAATCTTTTTACGGTACATACATTTGATAACTCTCTATTAATTTTTTTTTATTTTTTATTTTCATTATTTACAATAAATAGAAACAAGACAATTCTATAGACAATTCATATATACGAAAGCCTTATAAAGTAGAATGGATAAAACAACATGAAACAAAAGAAAGTAGTGCAAGTATAAATTCTCGAAATCCATCAAAAGTTGATGACCTTGATTCTTCAGCTAATTGGAGAAGACACCGGAGTACACCACTCCCGGTTGATCCAAGAAGATTGGCAATAATTGGTGGTTATGAACATAAACGGAATAATTCTGATGGCGGTGAATGGAATCAGTATGAACAAACTTTATCTGACAAAAAAAAATACGATATTTATTCGGGAAAAGAACAATTTGCGAATGAAATTCGTAGAAAAAACGCTAACAATCATCAATTCGTACCAATACTACCTATCACAAAAACAAATGCAAAACCTATATTGAATAGGAATACAAAACCTATCGAGAATTCAAACAAAAATGCTGAACCCATCGAGAATTCATACAAAAATGCACCCATCGAGAATTCATACAAAAATGTACCCATCGAGAATTCATACAAAAATGCACCTATCAAGGATTCATACAAAAGTGCACCTATCAAGGATTCATACAAAAGTGCACCCATCGAGAATTCATACAAAAGTGCACCCATCGAGAATTCATACAAAAGTGCACCCATCGAGAATTCATACAAAAGTGCACCTATCAAGGATTCATACAAAAGTGCACCTATCGAGGATTCATACAAAAGTGCACCTATCGAGAATTCATACAAAAATGCTGAATCTATCAAGAAAGCAAATGGAAAGCCTATTGAGAATTCTAACCCTATTGTGGATGAGAATGCTAATTCTAAATATACTAGATTTGATAATAAATCTGATGTTTCTCAATCTTCTCAGTCTTCCCAATCTTCTCAATCTTCTCAACTTTCACCCAAAAATTGTCCAACATGTGAAAGTCCAATCGCCGATACTGGTTATTATACTCAATGGTGTTCTACTTGTCAATCAAAACATTTTGAAAGGAGATTCAGTTCATGGTCAAGCGGCAATAACGACATAGACATGTTCATCCTAGAAACACAACTTTCTTCTCCGAGTCGGTTTGACTATTTAGAATGGATACCCTTTGATAGATTCAAAGGTGTTCAATTCATTGGGTCAGGAGGATATGGAAATGTTTATCAAGCTATTTGGCTTGATGGTCCACGCGAAAAATGGGATAATAAAACTGCTCGATATGTTAGATGTGGCAAGAAGCACGTTGCATTAAGGTCCTTTAATAATTTGAGCATTGATTCTAACCTTTTTACCGAAGTATGTATACAATATGTTTAATAATAATAATAATATTATTATTATTATTATTATTATTACACGTCACTTTCGACGTGTATTATGATTATCAGGAATGATGATGTTATCTATACTCTTTTATTAGCATCATCCCTGACAATGATTATTATTAAATTTAAACGCTTTTGAAATATACTAATACTTAACTTATTTCTTTTCTTTTCCAGTTAGCCAAATTTTTAGGCTCTGAAAATAATAGTGGTGCTTATGTATGCCGATATTATGGAATCACACGAGATCCCTTCTCAGACAACTACATGTTGGTTGGCCAATACGCGCGTGATGGCAATTTAAGAAAATACTATGAACAAAATTCTGCATCTATAACTTGGCAAAAAAGATTAGATATCTTATACGGTATTGCCATAGGTCTCATGCGTATCCATAAAAAAGATCTAGTTCATAACAATTTACATAGTGGCAACGTACTTATTCACTCATCAATGACTCTTTTGGGTGACATAAAACTTCCCATCCTACTTAAGGATAGTTTACCAGTTAATGATGGTGCATATGGTGTTTTACCTTACATGGCTCCCGAAATCTTACGAAATCAACAATCTACAACAGGATCTGATATTTATAGCTTTGGAATCATAATGTGGGAATTGGCATTTGGCAAAAAACCGTTTTCTGATCGTGCTCATGATTTAAATCTTGCTATTGATATCTGCAAAGGTATTCACCCAGATTTCGAATATGAAATTCCTGAATGTTATACTAGTCTCATAAGACGTTGTCTAGATATTGATCCATCAGCGCGTCCTGATGCTGAACAACTTTATAGAACACTTGGTGAATGGTTGTGCATGATAAATGTTCCCAGTTCTGATGTTGCAAAACAGTTCAATGAAGCTGTGGAGAGACAAATAGAGCAGCAAAACTCATCCAATGATAAGTCGTCTTTGAAAGGCGCTCATCCGGAAGCTGTGTATATTAGTAGAAGTTACAAATTCAAAAGTCTTGAATTTCCGACTATAATATTTACTAGAACCAATGAGCAGAGAGAACAGTTGGCTGTACGACAGTATATGGCAAATGAAACTAGACTTTATAATATTAAATTAGAGATGATCCGTGCGGAAAATTCTGTCATTGCTGCTGAAATTTATGAAATATTGCAATATTTGTGATTAATATTTGCATGACAAAAATTATTAGAACATATTTGTATTTTTAGAACTATATTATTATTATTATTATTGTTATTATTATATATTATTATTATTATTATTATTTAGTATTGAAACCTAAATGTGTAGTACATATTAGTATTACCAAGAGAAAATTTGATTTCGGGTTTTTAAGTTTATCATTTATTATTTACCAGATTCATCCTGACGTCTCATTACGTATACGTAATTAAATTTGTTATATATTGTTAACAGAGTTGAGTTGAATCTGGTAAATAATAAATAATAATTTGAAGTTTCATTTTCCCTTTGTAGCACTCATATACAATAGATTATATATTACAAATTATAAAATTATTCGTTTAATAAGTCTTATATATTAAATCATTTAGATATAATCATAGTGTCACATGCATGTAACACTATGTTTAAATTGTTTACGTAATAAAATAATTATCACTATTTGCAAAAAGGTATAATCTTTATAATGTTGTGTTAATAATGTCAAGGAATCAAATAAGTAATACGTATAAATCATGTACGTAGCATATTGTCAATGTGTTCGTTGGTGGTGCAGATCTCCCATCTCCCGAATTACAAATTAGATTTCAAGATTAGGTGTAACGTAACACGATTAAGAGATTCAAAACAAACGTTCGTTCTGCCATAGCTCAAAAATTAGCACAAGAAACCACATTTTGTGCTCTAACAAAAACTTTTCCTTGAACAATTTCACTATATAAAATATTTCCCTCTAGATCCTAACTTTGACCCTAACCTTAACTTAACGAATTTTAAGAATTTAGTCTTCGTCGCCAACTTTGTACACACTTACGATATGCAATCATATAAATATTAAAAAAATACGTACTTACGTACGTACATAAATAATATTAACAAATATAAATTTAAATATACATTGTCAATCAGTAATTTTTAAACGGTCGGAGATTTTTCGTCTATTCGTCAAATTTCATTGGCTGAGTTTATGAATTCAACTTTAAAATGGTGTTTGCTTAAAAAAAAATCAGGTTACATAACCGTATAATTTTGCGTACTGTTGTATTATTTACTGGACTTAGCTCTCTAATTGGCAACACATACGTAATTAAATTAAATTAGTACTGCCATAACTTTAAGTATGTATACGTATGCGTAATCAATCAGATTAGGACTTAATTTATGTGTAATATGATACGAAGATGATTATCACAGATCATATTTCATAGCGATAGTTTATCAAGAAATTTTAATTATACATACCATAGCATCCAAAATTCCCGTACAACGTGGCCTAAAATACCCACCAGTTAGATTGTATATACGCGTATTATAGTCGGAGAGATGCTATGGTTAACGTAGTAGGTATAAGTTGCATATTTTTATATTCCAAGTGCAAGCTATCCGTCTTTAGTACCCCGAGTATATTGCAATTTATTCATCTTTAGCATTGTGTATACACTTCACTCTCGTTATAGTGAACTTCCATTATAATGAAGATCGGTTTATAATGAATTATTTTTTTTAAAACAAATCCAAATATATTAAATAATCACTTGATATTATAAAGTTATCATAGTAAACTCTTGTAATAAAAATTGTTTTCGAATGAATAATAGCCAATTGAATGAAAAAATCAAATGATTATATGCTCATGTATTATAGTAAAGATTTTGAGGTTATTTTTTCTAGTTGGTGTATACGTATAAATATGTAGTTTTTGTAAAAGTAAATTCTTATAGTATATAATTGTTAAGATTAAACAATATATATACTTTTTTAAACTTGGTAGCAAAGTCAGTCTAAATTTTATTAGATATAAAAAGTCTATATTACAAGATTTTAAAACTAATTTTATCATTTATTATTAGATTATCTTAATTTAATACAAAATATTTATTTTTTTATTTATTTATTTCTAAATATACTTAGATATATTTTGCTATATTACTTTGTGTATTATAGTTAAAAATACAGTATATTATTTATTATGTAATTTATTAAAAAAAAAGTAATAATAGTTTATTACATTTTTATAAGTTTTAAATTTTGATTGTA
The DNA here is from genome assembly GCA_910591915.1 of Cetraspora pellucida. Taxonomy (NCBI): domain Eukaryota; kingdom Fungi; phylum Glomeromycota; class Glomeromycetes; order Diversisporales; family Gigasporaceae; genus Cetraspora; species Cetraspora pellucida. The sequence goes on along the minus strand of CAJVQA010010248.1, from coordinate 638 downwards.
TTTTGTAATTATACAATATTATATATAGTAATTATATATATATAATAATAATCCTGTAATAATAATATATAAAAAAATTAAAAATATGTTAATTTGATATAATAAATAAGTTATTAATTTTCAAGTAATGGATTTAATGTTTAAATTCTATTTATAATAAATTTAAAATTATATCTGTAGAACTCTTTTTATCAATCACTTATACAAAATTTAACTTAAATTTTGCTCATATAAAACTATTAATATTTTAAAATTTTATTATATAAATAAACTTTAATGTTTTAAGCAAAGTTGTTCATATCAAAATTTTATATATATTTTTAAAATCTTATACTATTATCTTTTAAACTTATTAAAAAAATACAAAAAAATATTTTTGAATTATTTTTTTTATTGATATTAAGGTGAGGACTTGCTTATACCTTTATTAGTAATTTTAGTTATATATATATATTAAAAATATACTAAAATTGTAAAATACAAAATAAAAACTCACACACCGAACTCTCCCCTGTAGATCTCTCGACCGAAATTTACAGGAAGCAAAACACAAGATAATATTAAAACACACAATTAAAAAGTACTTAGAGCACTAAGAAAAAGATAAGAAAACACAGAAATACAGCTGACTAACTTGG
>CAJVQA010010247.1:0-11507 GCA_910591915.1 Cetraspora pellucida | reverse complement strand
CTCCTGTAGTAGTTCATTGAACCACAATACTGATAAGTGATTAATAAAAGTCAAAAAGACCAAAGAGGTCACCTTAAAAAAAAAAAAAAAAAAATATTTACTATTTTCTCCTTTATTTAACCTCAAATTGTTCAATTTACAACCAATATGAAAATATTGTACATCTTTTACAATGTTTACTCCACTCTTACATCCTACAAAACATTCTTATCAATCAAATTTCTAATACATTAAACTTATTAAACCTTTCAAAAACCTCACCATATACAATAATACAAATTTTAAATTTACAAAATCCTCTTTCTAACTCTACTATATATAATACAATACTCTTACTTATTCAGAGAACAATAACTCTCGATCAATACGAACAACTAAAACCTAGTCTAAAAAAACTAACTAACAACTTCCTTATCTTTCTATCTAACTCTTTACTCAACTAGTTTAACTCTACTATTTGGCAAACTCGAAATACTAAACAACATGAATATGAATTAGCACAAGGAATTACTGTCTCAACAAAAAAGAAAAATAATATTCGATTATCTATTTTATAATCTTTAAACTCTTCTAACACTAGCTTTATATTTAATACTAATATAGATCCTTTTATTCTTAAAACTCTTACTTAAAACTTCACTATATATAACTGTTTTTATTAATTTAAATAACCTCAAGGGCTCCTTTTACTCTTCTCTGTAGTTAATATTTACAATAGTTGATTTAACTAATACAGATAACCAAAGAATAATATCACACTATATGTTATTAATATATAGCAACAATAGTATAGTTTTAGGAATAATTTCTACTTATACATTTATATCCAATTATATACACATGTATTATTAATTTTCCTACTTGATATTATATAAATAAAAAAATAAAAAATATAATATTTAGAAAATATCAAGATATATACAAATATATTTTTTTAAATTAAACATTTTATAAAATTTTAATAAAATAAATAATTTATTTAAATTTATATATTATTAAATTTGAATAAAATTAATTAAAAATAAAAATGTTTTATTAATAATATATTTTAATTTATTATATAAAAATCTATTATACTATCAGAATTATAATAATATAGTAAAGTGGTTATGTTGTTACCTTTCAAATAGCAAATCTAAAGTTCAAATCTCAATGTTAACAAAAATTTGAAAATTATTTCTGTATTATAGTTAACTGTTTTTTACTATTAGTTAAAATAAGATATTTATTATTTATATTACATCAGCATAACTAAAAAATTACATAACATTTATACAATAGTTAACAAAATAAAAAATAAGTAATAAGTTCTACTAATTATCAAATAATTTATCTAACTCAGGTGTCTAGTATAGATAAATTAATTATAATTTTATAATAATAATAATATCTATTATATATCTTACTAATATGCACTTATTTTATATCAAACTAATTTTTTTTATTTGTTCACTCTTGAATCTTTTTGTTTACATTTAAATAGTTTTTATTTATTGTCCGGAGCGTAGCGGAGGACGCTCAATTTCTATGCAAAGTGATACAAAAGTTACGTTTTTGATGCACCAAAAGTATCATTATTGATGCATCAATAATAAAAATATCAAAAACGTAACTTTGAATTTTCCGTCTGTCTCCACTTGCATATTCGTGTAACACAACAAATCTCATGTGATTTCGCTCCGGACTTATAACGGTTTCCGTTTTCTAGTTTTTAATTATTTCATATAAAAATATAAGTCTATTAAGTTTATTAATACTCTTAATAATAATATAAAAAAAATTTATGATAAAGTTTGTTAAAAACTATATATATATATAGTTATAAAAGGAATAAAAAATATTTAAAGTTGAAAACTTAGAGGTTTTTTTTTTATTTTTTTTTATTTATATAATATTTAGTAAAAATTTTAAGATATAATAAAAAGTTTAATTACAGAAAAAAATTTCTAAAATAAAGATTTTTAAACTACATTTGTGTTGCTAAATTAGATATCTAATATAATATTACACTTTCTATTTTCTAATGAATGCTATAGATAATTGTTTCAAATTATTTTTAGCTAAAATAGGTTGAAAAAAACCTTAGATAAGAGTTAAGATATTATATAAAGTATGTGATTAGAGTAAAGCCTTATAAAAGCTATTTGTTAATAAAGTATATAATATTAAGAGATTGTGTAGCTCTTAAGAAATTGTTAGTAGAAGTAGATATTGTTAAAAAATAAATTTTTGTATGTTTAGTTTTAGTGATTATGTTTTGAGTGAATTCTTATTAATGTTAAAATATGTTGCATGTAGACCATAAATCTTAATAGTACTAGGTAAGAAAATTGTTAGCAAGGTTGATCAAAAAGATATTTGTTTGTTTGTTTAAGAGGCCTTTAATATTATTGTAGGTTGTTATAAAAAATATGTCAGATATGGCATATAAGATTGATTGATAATTAGGATTAGTGAAGTTGGCTATAAAGTTTATAATAATATTAAAAATAGTAAGTACTAAACTATTAGATATTTGAAGTGAAATAAGTATAAATTGAATGTATTGAAGATTACTTGGTTTATATTAATATTATTATCTGCATATAAAAAAAGATGAAATGTGTTTTCAAGATTGTACATCAGAAATATGTTGATGTTTTATAAAGATAAGAATAGCATATGTTAAGATTTTCCATAGTAGGCAGATTGTTTGTAAGAATTTTGATATGAAAAGAGTATTTTTAAATATCATATTCTATAGATATAATCATTTAAAAGTTAAGAACTTATTTAGTTTCTGAGATGTTTTGAAAATGTTTAAATGTAAACCAGAATAAGAGTTCTTGAATTGTAATAATATTTTTAATAACTTTATAAATTTTGAATAGTATAAGATTATTATTCTATAAAAAATAAATTGAAATAATTAGTAATAATAGTTCAAAAATAGGTTTGAAAGTTTTTCATTTGGCTAAAGAGTCAGTTTGGTTATAAAATGAATTTGTATATAATTTAATTTTTAAAAATTGTATATTAAGATTTTTAAAAGTTTTGAGATAATTGATAAAAGAAATAATATTCTAATTTTTAATATGTAATTGTTTTAAAGAAGAGATATGTTGTAAGTTTTTGATTGCTATTTGGTTGTTAAGATGAATTATAATAGTAATATTTAATGAAATAACTAAAAGAAATAATAAAATTGTTTTAAGTTTAGTGTAATTAGTATTAACATATAATTTTGTATTTGTATTAAAATTTATATTAGTATTTGTTTTGCAAATTCAGTCTATGCCTAATTTAATATTTGGTATTTAAAAGTTTTTAATATAACTATTAGTATAGAAAATTAGGTTGTCTAAGTTAGAGTTTCTAATCAAAGAGTAGAGTTTGATTAATTAATTTTGATATAAATTGATTTAATAGTTTGTTAAATAAGTTGTATTTCAGAAGAAATTAGATTTACTAAAAGATAAAAGAGGAGTAAGGTTAAGAAGATGTATGCTTATTAATATAAATAAGTAAAAGAAATTTTATTAAAGTCAATTTGTAGTAAGTCTTTAGTGAGTCTAAGTTAATTGTAAAAAATACTAATAGATTGAAAGTTGAAGATTATTGAAAATAAAGTAAAAGTGATTATAGTAAATCCAGATGAATGATTATAGAGTTGGTAGAAGTTAGTTTGAGAATAGGTTTGTTAAGAAAAGAAGTTTAATTGATTACTATTATAGAAGATTTTGTAAGAAAAGAAATGAGTTAAGATAAAAGAAAGAAGGTCTATAGTTAATAAAAAAGTTTTTAAAGAGAAAAATTAAATAAGACCAGGTTGTAATAATATTGTTATTTTGATTAGAAGAAGAAATTTGCATAAACTATATTGATTAACAGTCTTATGTAGATTTGTTTATTTGTAGATATATATTATTTCATAAAAGAAAATATAAGTTGTTTGCTGTTATAATTTGTTTGAGAAACAGAATTCTGTTGTTTTTTTAAATTTTGAATAGTAAGATTAGATAGTTTTGAAAAAAGTATTTCATATATTGTATTGTAATTAGTAAAAATTTCTAATAAAGATAGAAAGTTTGAGAATAAGATATTGTATTTTGCAAGTTGGCAAATAAGGAAAATTCATATAAAGTTTTGTGTTTGTAGTAGTGAGTATTAAGTATATCTATTGTGAGTTTAGATTGCCAGATTTTAAAAAGCTAGGCCTTAATTTAGAAAATATCAATAGTATTAAGTAGAGTTAAAAGTACATTTAATATTAGAAATACTTAATTTTTGTAAAATATTATTAAGAATTGGTAGGTTAAAGAATAATAAATTAGTAAAAGTAATATTTTTAGTATTTCTTACTAATGCTAGCATTTGTTTGGATTGAATAGTAAATATGTAAAAAAGTTTAGTTTAAGTATTTTAGTAAATTAAAGTTATTTGTAGTAAGTATTTTAGAGAGAATTAAAGAATAAGATTGAAAAGAGCAGAAATTTGTGAAAATGTAATTTTTTTATATTTAATGAGGTTGAGAAAGTTTTTAATTTTGTTAAGAATAGTATTAAGAATTGGTTTTAAAGAGCTATTTCTATTATAAAATATGCCTAGATATCAGATAATATCTTAAGATCTTTTAAGAAAAATAGTTTGATTATTAATAATAAAAATAGTTAAAAAAGAGATAGATGGTCTGATTTGAAGGGTTTATTTTGATGTTGTTAAGTTTGTAGAATGTAGATATATCATTAAATATATTTTGCATTGTGAATAGGTTTTTACAATGCCAAATAGTATCATTTATATAAATTAATAAAAAAATAGTAATTGATTAAACAGAAGTATTAGAAATAATATCAAAAGATGATTGTGTAAATATTTTGAAAAATTAATTTTTATATTTTTGGTTAATGAAGAAAAGAATGAGGTCATAGTAAATTTTTCAGAATAAAAGTAAATAGGTTTCTTTTTGCTCTATTCTGGATTGAACTTGAACTGGATGTGTAAGACTATGACTAGTAATAATTTTGACAAGTCAAGAAATATATAATTCTGTAATAAAATTTATATTAGAAGTTGGAATGCCAATTCATTTGCAGGTATCTTGTAGTCTTGTAATATTAATTTTGTCAAAGAATTTAAACATATTTTGAAATAATATTTAAGCTTCTTTGTTATTAGCTTTGTAGTATTTGATTGTATTATACAAATTTGAATTGGAGTATGAGTAAAAGAGTTTTTGAAAGTAGCAAAATTAAGATTTGAGAAAAGATTATTGAAAGTAATAATTTTGTTTAGTCTTAATATAAAACTTTTTATAAAAGTTTTCTTAAAAGATTTAATGATGGATATAGGTTGTACTTGAGTAAGTATATAGTTTCAGTTTGATTTTTTAGAAATAAAAAAAATATTAGAGAATTTCTATTCTGTAGAAATTTTTTAAAATTGAAAGCATTTGTTTAGAAAAAGTCTAAAAAGGTTTTATGCTTGAAGCTTGTATATTTAATATGTTCATAACAGATTTCAGAAAGGCTAGCAGCTTTTTGATTTGAAAGATTAGAAATAATCTCTTGCCATTCTTGTTGTGTAATTTTTTAAGTGAGATTTTGATAGTGACTTTTAAGTTTAAGATATGGTTTATAAAGATCAGAGTATTTACTAGTTGGTAAAATAGTTTCAAAAGATTTTAATTCAAAGTAGATAGTGAAATAAAAGTAAATTGCATTAAGTATTTCTTCATATTAAGTTAAGAGTAAGTTATTGGTTAATAGTTTGTCAATATATATATTTGTTATATTTTTCAAGAATCTTTTTGTAGAAAAGTTTAGAAGTTTCAGAAAAGAGTTTGCTTTAATTATTAATTTTTTATTTAATTTTATTATAAATGATTTGATTTTGATAATAATTAAGAGCAGTTTTGTTAAGATAAAGTTTATTTTTAAGATGAGAAAGAGTAAATAATAGGTTTTGAATTGTATTGTCAGAATACTTAGATAAATAGTTTTGAAGTAATATATTAAAATTAGATAAGTTAATATAATTTTTGAGAAATAAAATTTCTTTATAATAATAATAAAGTTGAAGATGTTTAGAAAAATTGGTTTCTTTAATGCCTTTTATAATATTTACTTTTTTGAATAAAATATGTTTAGAAGCAGCTTTAATTAGATCTTTGTGAATTTAGTTTCAAAACTTGTTAAGTTGGTTTTAATTAGAAATTTTAGAAAGTTTAATAAACAATTGTTGAAGGTTTTGTGTAGTTTGAGTGTCAAAATTCTTAAAAGAAGTTTTAGAGCAGTTTTTTCAAAAAAAAATCTTTCTTTTTTATTGTTTGTAAGGTTTTGATTTATTAAGTATAATAGAGATTTCTAAGATAATAAGATTGTGGTCAAATTCTAATAAGTGATTTTGAAATATATCAGTATATTCAATATTTGTAATTGATAGATTGGTTCAGATTTGATTAATTCTACTTTGTACATTAGAATATTAAAAAGTGTAATTAGTATTATTAAAAAAGAAGAATTAATAAATATTTTTGTATTGAAAACTAGAAAAAAATTTAATAAATTAATGTTTGGAATAGATGATTTTTTTGGTAAAAATCTGTCTATATGAGAATTAGAAACTTCATTGAAGTTGCCTATAATTATAGTTTTTAAAATGAGCTTTGAGTTAGTAATATTGCATATTTGAAGATTTTATTTTACAATCATTTCTTTTCTTAAATTGGAATATAGATTTGAAAAATTTTAATAGAAGTGTTTTTAAATATAAGTCAAGGCCAACAATATCACTTTTGTAGTTATAAGAGCATGTAATATATTTGGAAATGTTTTTGTAAATAAAAATTCTATTTTAGCTTGATGTAATTCTTGAAAAGAACTTCAGAAGCTAGAGTAATTAGAGTTTCATGTTTTAAAGTATTTAGTTTCTTATGTAGAAAGATGTGTTTCTAAGAGGCCTAGAATGTCAAAAGCTTGAACATTAAGTATTTTAGTAAATAACAGTTTTTTGATAGATTGTAATAAACCATAAATGTTTAGAGAACCTATTTTAATAGTAAGAGATATATATTAATTGTAAAATTAAATAAGTTAGGATTGTTGTTTGTTTTTTCAGTTATTAATGTTGGAGTTAGTATAGAGTTTGTATAAGACTTAAGTAGTATGTTATATATGTTCTATGATAAGAGAAGTATGTGATTTTGCAGAAGTTTAGTATTATGTGATAAGTAGATATATGCTTTTTTTTTATCTTTGATTAGTGAGATCATGATAAATTTTTTTAAATATAAAGTGTAATTGTCAAAATAAGAATAGAAGAATTATATAGTTTGAGGTTTTTTTAAAGAGGAAGGTTGTAGTATAATAGATATTTGTTATAGCAAATGTTCAAATTATAGAAGTCTAAAGATATTAGTAATGATTTAAATAGGTTTTTTTCTATAGAGTCACTTAAAGATTCTACAAAAGAAGTTATTAAAAAGGATTATAAAAAGTTGTAGATAGTAAAGTAATAGATTTTTTATTTAAAATAGAATTAGTATTTGTATTAGATTGATTAGTATTAGTAGTTTTTTAATTTGTATTAGAGTTAGATATTATGACATTATCATTAGAATTTGTTAAAGGGTTAGATAATGTTTTGTTAGTTTCTATAAATTGTGTTATAAGAAATAATTTTGATGTATTTTCTGCAATAGTTTTGTTAAGTTTAGATTTAAAAATGTTTGAATTAATTTTAGGAGCTTTGAACCGAATTTTAAATTTAAAGAATAGTGTTTTTTCTGCTTCTAAATAAAAATATTCTTTATAAGCTTTTCTGATATAAGACATAGAGTATATAGAAATAGGTAATTATTCTAGCTAATAAGTGAATATCTATTGGTTTTAATGTAATTTTATCAATTGCTTAGTGAAGATAAAGGTTATCTATTTGATTATTAATGACATCTGCTTTAAGATATACATTAAAGTAACTGTAAAAGTAGTAACTTTCATAAATAACATCATGATGATCTGATTTATTAAGTTTGTTAATTTTTAAGAAATCTGATTTAGTTTTGGCTATGAGTTGTCAAAGATAGGTAATTGGTATTGATTTTTAAAAGGTTGCTAAAAAATTATTATCATATCTAATTATTGCAGTATTTAGAATTGAATATAATTATTTAGTTTTAGGACTTGAGCTTAAGTCAGAATTTGTAGATACAGAATGGTATTTGAAAGATTCTTTAAAAAATTTAGCTAATAGGTTTTTGATATTGTGTTTAGTATTATCAGATAATGTAGTATAGTTTTCTATAGTATATATATATATATATATGATAAAGTGCTACTTTAAAGCAGAATAGTTAGTATTTACATAGTGAATTAATAGAGATAATAGTGAATTGTTAAAGTAGGAAGGCTTTACAAGTGTCAGAGAGCTTAAGAGTAATTTGATATTTAATAAAATTAAATGTTTTTTGTTTGTCAATTTGAATAAATTAACATTTGTATATATTAAAAAAAATGTCAAACCATGTTTTGAATTGTATTAAATAATTATTAAAAGATAGAATTTAAAATGTTTGAAAGAATTATTGTTTTGAAATATTAAGAGATATATTAATATTAAATTTATTATTGTTTTAAATTTTAAAAAGAGGTTTGTTAATGCTGTTCTCACTAATGTAATAATGAAGTTTGAAGTATATTTAGTAAAGTTTAAGATCTTTATAGAATTTTTTTGTATTGATAGTTTTATATTTGTTGTGAAAAATAAGGTATAAGCATGCTAGGTTTAATACAACCTGCATTCTATTTAAAGTAGTATAGGATGAAATTAAGTTATATGAAGTAAAAATTTTAAGATAATTAAGATGAATAAAGAGTGTAATAGTAAATTTTTTAAGTAATATGATAAGAGTAAAATGAATAAGTTCAAAAGAAATGGCAGAAGATTGGTTTATAGAAGAATTATTTTTATAAATAAAGTCTATAAAAAATTTAGATCATTGATCAGCTAAGGTTTTAATTAGATACATATAATTAAATTTGAATGCTAGTTTATTTTCAGTTGCTTGTTTAATAATTTTTCTAAAATATACATTAATAAGATATAGTTTAATAAATTTAAGTATTTATGAAGCTAGTTTGTTGTTGAGTTTAGTATAATGTTTCATTTTTTCAGTATTTGAAAATTCTTTAAACCAATCAAGATTATTAAAGTATCTCTAAGAATTTGTTTTTGTTTTTGTTTTTTGGTGAAATATTAAAATTTTGGTTTTTTTAAAAAAATAAGATTTGTATAGTTAAATTTTGTCTTTTGCAGACATAATGCTAAGTTTGTAAAAAATAATTATTTTCTTTTAATCAGAGTTAAATAAAGTTATTGATTTAGTTGATTTAATTTTAAGTTTAAGATTTAGAATATATGATATATAAGTATAATAAATTAGAGAGCCTTTAAAGATGCATGCAGTTGTATAATCTGAAACATGATTTATTGATTATTAGTAAAGACATATTGAATATTTTTAAATTTGTAGAGAAAACAAGCATAGTAGTGCTGTAAGTATACAATTATAGTTGTAGGAGTTAGGTTTGTTTGAATATTTAGAAAAAAAACACATGCTATTAAAGATGAAGAAGATTATATTTGATTAGTTGATTTAAGAACTAATGAAACTGATAGTTCTTTTGTTCTTTTAAAACTTTATATAAAGATAGTGTTTCTAATTTAAGTTTAAGTTGAATTTAAAGATTGACCAATTATTGTTGAGTGTCTAATTTTGTAATATCAAAAAATAAAGCTTGTATAAAATTTGCTACAAAGGCAAATTGTAACAAAACTTTAAAATAGTATTATTGTTTTTTGTTATTGCAATAGTTTAGTTTAGCTGCTAGTAGAAGAATTCTTAAAGCTTGAGGTTTGAATTCTTAAAATCTAACTTCATAATGGTCTTTGTATTTAGAGTAATAGTAATCTATATCATAAAAATCTGGTTTTTGAAAGTCAGTTAAAGTATGCATTTTTCTAAGTTATTTTAAGTGTTGAGAAGTAATAAATAAGAGATATAACAGATAAAAAATATGACAGATAAGGATGATAACAAATAAGAGAATATAAAGTTTAAAATAATATCTGATGTGATACCTAAATGATTAGTGTGATCAATGTAGAGCAAAAATTTATATAAATTTGTTAAGACTAAATTGATAATATTAAGTTTTGTTTAAAAAAAGATAAAAAAAGTTAGATTTATATAAATTAATTAGTAATCTTAATTAATAATAGTGATCTATAAGTCTGAGATGCCCAAAGGGTCAAGGTCTTCTCAAAAAGAGAAAAAAATTTTTTGCAAAATGTTATAAAAAAGTTTTAATATATTTTGTTATAAAACTGTTAGTTTTTAACTATATAAAGAGTATAATATATCAAAATGAAAATAAAAATATACTAAATCATTTTGTTTTAAGTAACTACTATGTTTTACTTAGTAAAATAATAAGTATTTAGTGAAAGAAGAAATTTATTTAATTTAGTTATATCTTAGTAGTAAACACTTTTAGAGATATAAAAATAGATTGTTTATATATAAAATTTTATAAGAAACAATTTTATCTAGGTAGCTAAGATAGGTTTACTTACTAATAATTTAAGAAAAATGCAATTTTGTTTAGAGAAAATTTGGTACAAGTGATTATCAGAAAGAGTTAGTGATTTGTATCATTAATCAAAAAAATTTAGTTTTTAATAAATTTGTTATTAAAGATATTTTAGAAAGAACTTTAATTTTAGCATTCCTATAAGTTTTATTAAAAAACAAAATTTTATTTTTTTGCATAAATTAATAATTATTAAGTATATAAAGTAATTAAAATTTTAATTTATTAAATTTCTTTAAATAAAGCTTTATAAGATCTTTTTTTATATAAAGTTGTAGTTACTAGCTTGTATAAAAATTGATAATTTTTTTAACTTCATTAAAAAATAGACTTAATATTAATTTATTTTTATTTTATCTAATTTTCTTTTATATCAATTTTAATTAATTAATTAATTTATAATTAATTTATTATTTTATTAATAACTTTATAACTAATATATAGTATTAATTAAGAACTAGTTTAAAAAATAACAGTTTAAAAATTTTTATAATGTTATAAAAGTCTATTTAATAAATAAACTTTTATAATATTATCAAAATTTCTAAACTATTACTATTATTTTTTTAAATTAATAATAATTTTATAATAACTATTTGGCTAATAATATTAATTTAATTATTTTTTTTTTATTCTTTAAATATTTTTATAGAATAACTTACTAAAGATTTTAAAGTCTATTTTTTTTCAATATTACACTTATCAAATCTAAAATTTAAACAATTTATCATTATATTAAATACTAAAAGGTTTTAAAGTTGCAAATTTTTTTTATTTTATTTTTTTTTAAGGTAATTTTTTTGGTCTTTTGACTTTTATTAATCACTTATCAGTATTGTAGTTCAATGAACTACTACAGAAGAGTGTACAATTGGC
>CAJVQA010010246.1:0-11510 GCA_910591915.1 Cetraspora pellucida | reverse complement strand
TTATACGTTTTCTTTTGGTTATATTTGTAGGCAAATTCAATTTTTTTACAAGCATTTGTTTTTTATTTCTATTTTGGTCCAATAAGTTAATAATTTCAAAAGAAGTGCTTCATTTAGTACTATAAAAAGCGTTTATGAGACTAATCCAATGATCCAAAGGTTATAATGGATGGTAATTTATTTAAATTACCAAAAAATATTCAAGATTTTAAAAAATAAACTGTCATATTTATTTCATTATTACTATCATTCTAAAAATATTTGAACTTAGATAATTTTTTTGCAAGATAAAAATTTATAATTGTCGTGCCAGTTTGTTCTTGAACATTATAATTTAATTTGGTTTCGCATCGTAAAATTTTTTTACTTTGATCTTTTTTCATTCTAATAATTTCATTATTTGAATAGCATAAATCCTGTGCAGGATTTGGGTTGTTGATCTGACATGTAAAAGAACTTATTGTTATAAAAAAAAATTTGTTGATTTAATGTGCTAATAATTAAATAAAAAAAATTCAAATAAATATAAAGTGGTATAAAACTATAAGCAAAATCCATAAAAATTTTAAGCAATAACAGTACAGCAGTAACGATGGTAAAAGAAAAAATTTTTTATTCGTTATTGTATAGTAATTATAATGAATTTTACAAGTACACAGTGAATTTACAAGTACGCAGTGGTAATGATAGTGAATTTTAATCAAAATTGCCAGTAATCAATTCGAATCACATAATAACATGTACTCGGCAGATCTTTCCGCTACATGGGCGACGCTAGGGTCATTAATAGTCGAGGGCGCAGTCGCATTATTATAATCTGTGCTCGGTTTTTTAGTCACGTGATGATTATCCGTAACAATTTCGATTATAGTGTGATTCGGGATTCGGCGAGTCTGTCGCTATTCTAATCCAACTCTCGCGTAACCTACGGCGGCTAAGTCGAAATAGGTGTGTTAGATTTGGCTGGTGGTTTATTCGTAGGTAAGTCTAATCTTCACTTCTAAGTCTTTCCTTCAACCTATTCTTCTATTAACCCTTGCCTTCTCTTCTCTGCTCTTGTATGAATTAACCCGGGCTTACGACACGTCGAATCGGAGTTGGATCCTTCTCTTGCGTTAACAACAACCCTAGCGTCACCTAGTGAAAATGTTAACCAGATGATTTCCGAATGATTTTCCTAATAATAACCGGATTATTTGCCAGATGATTTCCAAATCTGGATTTTACTTAGTAATTATATGCAACATATAATTTTTAACAATAAGGCTGCTCGATACGATAGTATCGAGGCAGCTTTTGTCTCGAATCAGCTCGTATCAAGGCATGTGACATGCCCAGTTACAGTCACATGGGTAATTTTGGAATGACGTGTTATTATATTGTTAGTATTAGTAATAAAATAGACTTTGGAATTATGAGGTAATAATTGCGATTAGTAAATCAGTTCAGTAATATTGACGTATTTGACTCTGATGGTTTGAGTATTTAAGTATTGTAATGAATAGAGTAAGAGATAACTTTATTTCTTTTGCGAACCCGACTTTAGTCTGGTTTTGTCGATCCCTCCCACCCTACCCGTGACCATTGGGGGTATTTTTATTTTTATTTAATTAATGATTGTGAATAGATGGTCTGTCAGGACGACAGTCATGTTGATAATTTTATTATTGGTTTAGTAAACCAAAATTTAGCATAGCATATCACAAACAAGTTTTGACCTGTCATGACGACAGTCATTTTAGAATTGAAAGTAAAAAAAAAAAAAAAAAAAGAAGAGAGAAATCGTATTCAATTCTATAAAATTGCATAGAATGCTCAGCAGTGAAAGAAATACCCATTTGTTTTTCCATCTTAATCACAAGTGAATGAGAGACAAAAATATTTTAATGAAAAACTTTTGATACATGATTTTGTAATATATAATACATTTAAAAAAAAACTTTTCAAATATTCAATTGCATACTTAATCTATAGTAATTGTGACTTCGCATTACTAACAATTTTTTAATAACAATATTCAGTATTTCAATTTTCTTTATATAATTAAAATATTTTTTTGTAACTATGTCTTCCACTTATTATTCCCAATATATAGTATTACTATTAAAGTCTTTTCATGTTCATGTCATAGTTCGATGGTTCTTTAATTTCATTATATCATTATTCATCTTTTCTAATGTCTTGAAATTTGAACAAATTTTTTCTAATCATAAATGTTTTTTTGGTTTAGTACATGATTCTTCCAATAATTCTTTTGACTTAAATGTTATTAAAATTGATATCAAAAATAATATATTATTGTATATATATTAATATAAATTTTAGATATAAAAATATAAATTACCTTATCTAAAATTCTAAATAAATTAATCAAATTAACTTTATATATATCCTATTCTTTATTATCACTTTCAATAATATAAGCATCTTTATTTCAACAACTGAATCTTAAATTAATTGAATGTTTGAAACTTGAATCAAGGAATCTTCAAACTGAAATATATTTATTAGTTCATCTTTGTAAATTGAAATTAATAGATAATTGTTATTTCTTTGTATCTATCATATAAAAATATAAAATAAAAATAATAATGTAAATAAAAAAATTTTTTTTTATCTTTTTAAAAAATATTATGTTAACTTTTTTAATAGAATGAACCAGATATTTGTATAAAAAAAATGACTTTTAATAAATATAAAATATGCACATATCTATCTAGCTAAATTTGTAAAATACTTATTATTTATCTTTACTTTTTTTTCAAGATTTTGTCATTCTTTTTTAAATTCTTTTTATCATAATACTGCATAACAACCTTGTTTAAATAATTTAAATTGATATAATTATTGATTAATAATTTTTTTTACAAGAATATAGCATAAATGATCAATTCTTGGTTTATGAAATTTATATAAATAGTCATACTTAATATGTTGCCAATGAGACTTGACTATCATAGTAGTTTTGATATAACTAATATTTTTGTTAGCTGTTCAAGTCCATAAAACCTATTTCTTCTTAGAATACCATTTCTTCCAGAAATAAATTTATAGATTTAGTAAATTATTACTTTTATAAAATTGTATCTTCTTGTTAACACATTCTTCTCAAATATGATTTGTATTAGTAATAAAACTTCTATCTAACTTTGTAATAACATATATTGGTTCAAATGATTCTCTACAAGATCAAGTACATTTTTTCACAACTTTAAAGAACAAAAAATTTGTACTTTTGAATCATTTATAATTCTCCAATCAGGATCTATTGTTGAGCATTCATTATGAACATGTTTTGGATTATATAAATAATAAATACTAGTTTTATTTAATGCTAATTATTGCTTAATAGCATAACAAATATGCCAACTACATAATTGTAAATTAGCCTCAGGCTATACACTTTGTGCTGCATTATTTTCAGTGAAATTTTTATCTGTTAAAATAAATGAAAATCCCTTTAAATACTGATTTCTTAAATATTACATCCATCTTGTAAGAATTTCAGTAATATTTTGATTTTTGCTAGCTGAAACTAAGAGGTAACTAAGAGAAAAACCAGTACCATCAATTAGTTCTATAATAATATATAACTCCCAAGCTAAACTATTAGTACCAAATGTTGCATCAATTTTAATTGCATCGAATTTATATTTTAATAATTAGTGAAATAATGTTGTTAAAAATGCAATAGCAAAAGTAGGTGAATCAATATCTATAAGAATTTCTTTACCAAACTCTATTAATAAATGTTTGGCTGATAATAAAGAATTGAAATCACATTGGTATAGTTTGTAAAATTTAATAGACCATCAATAATATACTTTTGGATTGTTATATTTTCATATCCTTCAATTTAATTTTTCTGAACCTGATTCCAAATTTCTGAAACTGAATAATTAATATTATTTTGAATAAAATTTTGAATTTCTTGAGTCAATTTAATATGTTGTAATCTGAAATATAATATTTTATGAAAATATTTAACTTTAATTAAGTTTAATATAGAAAGAATTTTAATTGTTATGATTTCTTTACAATTATATTATTTTAAGAATATTGGTGTGTCTCTTTGCTTATCTATATTAGGATGTTTGGCCTATTATTTTTAAGTTCAATTTGACAGTTATAGTAATATATAAAAAAAAGATTTTGTTTTTTGTATTTTATTTTAATAGATCTATGAATAACCATCACTTTCTATAATAAAAAATATTATGTGCTGACTTATTTTAGAATCTCTATTTTATTTTTGTGATTCATCTTGTTCTAAAATAAAATTAATAAGAAATGATAGTTCAACATGAAAATCTATATTTAGCTCTTCATTTTCTCTTTTATAATGTTCGTTAGTATTATTCAATAAAGTTAAAGAGCTATATATAGTATCTGTGATTTCCAAGTAACTAATTATTGAATCAAATTGGGTTTTATTCTTTTTTGACTGTAATTTTAATATTATTCTGACATTGAAGACACTTCTTTAAAAAACACCTTTTTTGTTTAGGAATTCATCAGAATTTCATATAACATGGCATCCAATACAAGTTGTGCTTTGCAAGTTTGTTATAATAATTTTTTTTTTGCTTCATTATAGCAAAAGTAATAGAATGTATAATATCAAAGTTAGTGATAAAAGTTTCTTTTTTGAATAAGTTGTAAAATTTATTACTGTTTGAACAAGAAAGTTTTTTTTTGTATAATAATAGAAATTTTGAATATAAATATAAATTGCTATATTGAAAGTAATAAAACAGATAGAATAATATTGTATCAATATTAGCAAAAAAGTTTTTTATTTTATTTTTATTTTTTTTTACTTGAATAAGTAGTAAAATTTATTTTATTTGAATAAGACAATTTTTTTTATAAGGTAATAAAACTTCAAATATAAAAATATAAATTGCTATAGTATAAGTAATAGAATATAATATCAATATTAGTAATAAAAGGAAATTTTAATTATTTTATAGTTAAAATTCTCTTATTAGTAGTGTTTAAAATGATTGGCCAGTATTTAATTATTATTACCAAAAATCTATCTGAAACTGAAACATTTTTTTAGCTACTATTTTTACTAGCCTATGCTATATAAGCTTGTGTTAACAACTTGGTTATGTGACTTGCAGTGAACATCCAAAGTCAGTTGCAGTGGTTTATAGGTGAATATTAAGGTTAACATCAGGATTAACAATAGTTTATTAGTTTGTGTATAGTAATACTTTAACTTTATTAGGAGGCAGATATTTATTTTTATTAGGAAATTTGTATTAGGAATACAGAAATTATTTTAGAATAGAGATCATTATTTTTTTTTCTCAGGCAGAAATGTCTTTTATTTATAATAAACAGTTTATTTACATTGGTAAGTAATTTCTGTTATAAATGCAATATCTTTCTTATATGCTATATATTAACTAAATTTAATAAAAGGTTAATATTCTATTTATTGCAGAAATAACATAAGTAACAGAAGTAAGAGAAGTAACATTTCTGTTACTTTTCACATAACCTTGGATCAGGTATGGATCAGAATCTCTATTTGTGTATCTGTGATCCCAAAAATTGAACTCACAATAGATAATTATTCAACATACAAACTGGGGTGATAAATCTACTAAGTAATCAAAACTATGTTAAAGTTTGATATATTGCAAATTTTTTTTGTTATACAAAGATAAAGTATATATTGTACATATATATAACTGATAAGTTTTTTTTATACTAGTACTATATGCACAAATATTAATATATATTGTTAATAAGACCCAAATTTACTTCTTACAAATAATCTTAAGATTAGGTGAATGTTAATAATATTTCTTCATTATTAAGATTAGGTATATTATGAAAAAAAATTTCAAAGTTTAAAGAAACATGCTTGAAAGAAATTCACATTTTTTATATAAATATATGTGTATTTAAATATAGTGAGATTAAATTTTATTTTTCAAAAAAGTTATTTAAATTTATGCTATCATATTGTACTATTTACTATATATCTTATATTGTTAATTAGTATTAAATATAATAAATATTACAAATAAAAGTTTATTAAAAATTATTCTATTTAAAAAATTATTTAATTTATTAACAAGATGTAAAATAATATTTAAAATTTTTTATTAATATTATAAGCCACAGAATTGGTACTATCATTATTACAGTAAAAATTCTATAGACAGAGCTTAGAGACAGAACAAATTACATGAATAGTTAGTTATTGTTTAGGTAAAAGAAATTTTAATAACATCATGTAAGTTTGTTTTGTTCAGTTCTGTTTCTAAACTCTTTCTATAGAATTTTCATTATTACAATATATATTATATATAATTGATTATTTTGTTTAGATCCTATCACTTACCCAAGTAATTAGTTACATAAAAAGTAAAAGAAATCTTACTTTTCTTACTTTTATTAATTTTATTACATTTATTATATTTATTATTTTAAGTGAATCGATATTATATAGTACATTCAGTTTTTTATAGAATAAAAAAAAATTAAATTTAAATGCTAATATTGTATAAATAAATAATATAAAAATATTAATTTTAATTGTAAATAAAACTTTTATTATAAATAAAAGGTTTTCTATTTAAGGAGAAAGTAATTATAATACTTCTAAGTAAATACATTTCATTAAATAAAACTAAAATATTGAACCTATATTAAAAGTAAACTATAATCCAAATTAAACTAAAAAATATTATTAAAACTAGTGTTAGAGCTTTGTTTGTTTATTTGTAATTTACTAAAACCATATTTGATTATTCATTATAAATTATATAACTAAGTTGTTAGTATAAGAGTAGAAATTTAAATCTGATTTGATATATTAATAGAAAGAAGAAAAGAAAAAACAAAAAATTAATAAAAAAATAAATTAAAAAAAAACTTAGAAGAGAAAATTAGTACTTACTTATAGATAAACCAATTAGTCAAATCTAATATATCTATTTCAATTTAGCTATTATAGATTATATAAAAATTGAAAAAAATTAGTACAGACTCACTAATTTGCTAAATAATATTTAGTAATAATTATAAGATATGAAAATTAGTAAAATGTTTACTATTTTCTTTTTTTTGATTTAAAAATTGTAAAGAAATCAATTTAAGACTAATAAGAAAGCAAAAAATTTATTAAACACTTTTATTAATTTGAATAAACAGATTAAATTTATATAAGAAGACAATACTGAAACAAATTTTTAGAAAAATAAAAGCAAAGATTATAAACAACAACTAGTTTAAGAAACTAATTAACAATATGATCTGATTATTTGAATATGTTGCTATAAATATTATTAATAAGAATTGGCCAAACATTAAGAAAACAAATTTTATTAAGATGAAAACCTTTAGCAGAAATAATGATAATAATTCTATTAAATAGTTTGAAGTTAGAGGCCTACATCAGGTTCTGTGGTCTCATCAGGTCTAACAATAAAAATTTATAAATACAGACTGAGCTGAACTAAAAAATTTTAAATGTAGGCTAAGCCAAACTAAAAAGATTATAAATATAGGCTGAGCCAGGTCTAATAATAAAAATTTATAAATATAAACTTTGCTAGATTAAAAAATTTATAAATATATATTAAAATAAATTTTTTTTTTAGTGTTAAGGTAAGGTTTTGCTTATATCTTTATTAATAATTTTAACTATATATTTTAGTACAAAAGTACTGAAATAAACTAAGATCATTTGTAACAAAATAAAAATTACATACAAAAATGAAAGCTTAGACTAGTTTATCTGTAACCTAAACTGATATATTAAATAAATTTACTTATTATATAATATTACTTTTATTAGAGTTTTAAAGTTTGGTTAAGTTCAAATAAGTTCAGTTTAGTTTAATTAATTCTAAACTAAATTTGAACTAAACTTTAATTTTTTATTAATTTTAAACTTAAACTGAACTTGAATATAACAAAAGTTTAATTTAATGTTTAGTTTAAAATTTATAAATATATTTAATTTAATATATTTTTAGTTAGAATTTATTAGTAAAATTTTGTAAATTATAAAATTATAAAAAATATTATAATTTTCAAAATTTATTAATATACTCTAACTTTATATTTTAGGATATTTTTAATTTGTGCCACTGGTTAATTATAACCAGATAACTATGAATAATCACTGGTTATAGTTAACCAGATGACTGTTAATAGTTACTGGTTATAGTTAACCAGTGCTTATTATTAACCAATAATAAATATTATCTGATTTATACTACTATGTTTATTAACTATAAATAAATAACCAAGAATAAATAATAAATACTACTGTGCCTATTAACGAAGAATAAATAATATACACTATTGCACCTATTAACGAAGAATAAATAATAAATAATAAATTGTCACATCTATTAATCAACAATAATATACATAGTTATGCCTATTACTAACTAATTCTAAATAATATATATTATCGCACCTTAATTAATATATAAATCAAAATAAAATGTAGTTGACCATAAGCTTCTCTTCTCTCAGCTTATGGTCAGTGTACCTGCAGTGCTTTATACTAAAAAATTCCAGCAAAAAATGTTGTACTCTTGGACAAGTTATGCTTTATCTTAGTTAAAAACATAATATACCAAATTTGATAATCAAATCAAACAGAACTTTTTGCCAAACTTGACAAAAAGTTCAGTTCGATTTGATTATTATTTTGTTTGAATATGATTACAAATTCAATAGTTAATTAGAGCTTAATTGTTATTTTGTTTGTAGTTAACTACAAATTCAATACAAAGCAAAATAGTTAAATAGAGCAAAATAAGCTTTTGTTTATTAAATTTGCTAGTAATCTATTTTTTTATATACAGTATATATAACAACTACATTAAGTAATAATATATTGTCAACTAATTTAACCCAAACCTTTAACTATATTTAACCCAAACCTTTAACTATATTTAACCCGAACCTTTAACTATGTCTTGGCAAATTACATGAACGAATATTGTGTTCTTTAGCATGACAATTTGAGCAAGTATATTGATTGGCATTTTTGTAATTAGTACTTAATGGTTTTTTAGCTTCTCATTCAAGTACACTCTTCTGTCTTCTACTTGGTGGCCCTTAACTGGCATGACTTTTGGATTAATTACTTGAATAATATTTTCATGATCTTGACTTGATGCAGTATCAGCTTTTAGAAGCTCTTTTTTTTGCTGAATAAATTAATGACACTAATCATTTACTTCCTCATCAGTTTTCATCTCCATCGCTAATGTTAGAACAGTTTGCAACAATCCATAACTTTTACCATACTGTATTCAATCTTGTAGGAATTTTTTATTGGGTTTTTTGAATCCTGAAGCCTTACGTATAGAGGTAAGTTGATCAAATTAGTTGAATAATATATTTTGATTAGATTGAATTGGTGTAATGAGTCTATTAGGATTATTATTATGTGGTCAAATTGGTAAAATATTATTAAAAGTGTCTTCTGGTTCATTAAAATATGCATCTTTATACCATCGTTACATTATAAATAAGATATAGAAAATAGCTACATTTGATTCTAAAAGAACAGCAAAGTAATGCTGACATACAATTCCATAACTAACTGGCCAAGAACATGTACATAAAAATGAACTATCTTTAAATATAATAATATAGTGTATATTTGCAGAACCCGTAAGTTTAACTACATGCCAAGCTACTTGAATTTTATCATCTGACACATTGTTTAGCATAGAGTTAATATGTATTTGTTGCAAGTCATAATTGTCTTCAATACATTCATCAATAAGTTCAGGTTCATTATCATAATGTTCTTGTAAAATATTATATGAATAACACCTATACCAAAGTGCTTGTTGAATTTGTTGCTTTATTTCAGCAATTATATGAGGAGTAAAGTATTTTTCACACATTACAATAATTTTAGGAAATAATGTTCTACTTATTGATTGTAAGTTGCTATTATAATCAAAGTTTATAGTCTCTTGAGAACAACTATACTTATTTTCCAAATCAAGATGCTCCTGAATTGCATTATTTAGTTTAATCAAAGATGATGTTTGGTTAATACTAGACTTAATAAGTTTATTGTAGCATTCTACACATTGCGTACTCTGAATTCCAGCATTAAAAACTTGTGTTGTAAAACAATAGGCCCAACTTTGCTTTGATTAGTAAAGTTTATGTAAATAACTTTCTATAGCTGGGTAAGTTTTAATTAAATGTTCATATCAGCATTCAAATACAGCTTCTTGTAATGAATTTCATGCAGCATAAAAGTTATTCATAAACTGATTATATTGTTCACCAAGTTTTGACTGTGCCTTTTTTTTTATATTATTATTAATATGAAATACACAAAGGTGATGATAAGTTGTTGTAAATGTCTTAGCAATCGCACAGTTATTGCAGGATCAGAATCTAAAAAAATAACACCAGGCTCATATTCTGGATTTCCTTTTTTGAGATATGTAAAGAGCCAATTAAAAGAGTCCATAGATTCATCTGGCAATAGTGCCTGAGCAATTAATCTACTTCTAGTGTTATTATTAACCACAATCACCAAAACTAATGGTTGGCGATATCGATTAGTCTTGCAAGTTGTATCCAATAAACAAACATTACCAAACCTTGTTAATAACTGTACTTGTTCGTCTGACTACCAAAAAATTCCTTTAAGTTCACTATCTATGTCTCCAATTACAGGTTCAACTATGCAACCAGGGTCCATTTTTTTTTGTTGTAAAAGATGACTTAGTAAATCAGCAGCATCATTTTTAAGCCTTTTATGTGTACCTCTTAATTGGCTTATTACATTATAGATATTTTGTGGTTTAATAGAATGATTGGGATATTCATTTTCGAGTAAGTTAATTATCTTACTAGGTTGAATATAACATTGATAATACAACTCAACTTTATTGAGCATTTCATTGTTTAACCTGTAATATTTTGGGGCATTACTTTTAATATTATCATCCATAGGGTAGTTGTGAATAGAATTGTCATCTAGTAAAGAACAACATATTGTTGTTGCTTTATTACCTATTGAAAAATTACAATGCTATTTGCAATTTGAAATATTTGTATCACAATTACGTTGATTATCAGGGGCAATTATTTTTTTAGGTTTCCATTGTCCAAATAAATGACATATCCAAGTAGTATTCCATACTGTTCTATCATCACACATATGCATATGACCCTTCCTAATAGCAAGCCTACATTTCATCATATACCTTTCAAGTTTTTTCTCAGCTTTTTCAAACGTATCAAAACAATCATTAACATGTAAATTAAATAAATATCTATAACTATCATAACTATTAACATCATTATCGCTATCACTTTCACTAGAATCAGATAACTCAAGCAAAATGGATTGTTCAATATGGTAGTTAAAGGTAGGTTCAGAAAAGGTTGATGTGGTTTGTAAATCAATAAGAGAGTTATTTTTATAGGCATGTGAAAAGTTTAATTCAGAATATTTCTGTAATAAATTATAAACTTTAACTTGTGTT
>CAJVQA010010245.1:0-11510 GCA_910591915.1 Cetraspora pellucida | reverse complement strand
ATTAACGAATGCTTCGTTTTCATTCTTTTCAACCCCAATTCCAAATTCGTAACAGTAACCAAGCCAATAATTTCCGTTTGATTCGTTTGTATCTGCAAATTTTTTGTACTCATCGAAATTTATTAGTTGTTTAAAAGCGTCGTTAATTTTTTGTTCCATTTGAATTTGCAAAAAAAAAATACGTTAAAAAAAAAAATGCAATTTTTTATTTTTAGTGTGGTTGTACAATATTCTAATAAATTGTACCAGCACAGAATTTTATGACAGAATTCGATGCAAACAAAACACATGTTATGCATGTATGCTGTGATATGCAAAACAGTTATAAAAAAATATACAGCAAGTAATTGAGAAAAAAAAATTAGTTAGATCATGTTATTTCGTGCTATTGTAAACATATTCTTTTTTTTTAATTTACTCATGAATACTATAGATTTCATATGTAAAAAATTTAAAAAAATAAACGCAACAAATTTTTTATGAACACGAACTTTATTTCAATTGACGTGTTGTATTGCTTTTAATTGTATTTAATACAATATAATATTTAAAACAAAAAAATTATATATATATATATATATATTTTTTTTTTTATTCTAGTGCTTTTTGGTCTTTACTACTTGATGTATCCACTGTGTTTTAATAACATTTTGAATTTGTTTAGACATAGATTAATCAAGTTGGTGCAGGTTTTAATATTAATTTGTTGTCAAACTACTTGGATCTTGTTTTAAAGGTTTTCTTTACTTGAAATTTGGCTAGGGAGATTTCTAAGCTGACAGTTAACCTTAATCCACAGATCCATTTTATTTAACATATTATTTCATCAAAGTTATAATCCAACTTACTGACAAAACATAATTATAATATTTCATTTTCTTGAAATATTATTTAGGATATTCTTAAGTACTTCAATTAAGTAATTAAAGACAAGTTTTTAGTTAGTTAGAAATTAAATAAATGAATTAAATAAATTATCATTTTGATAAAGAACCAGCAAGACAAATCATTTTTTTCTTTAAAAATTTACTATTGATGTAGATTACTCAAACATTACATTTATATTTATATATTTTTTTAAATATTAAATATTTAGAAATAATGAATTCTTAATAAAATTTTAATTAGTCTAAAAAATAGTTACTTTATTTTTAATACTCAAAACTTTAAAACAAATAATCAATATTTTATATGAATATATTAGATATGACTTATATTTTAATTTTTAATAAAATTATAATAAATATTATTATTTTATTTTTTATTTTATATTTAATTAGATAATGAAGATTATAATTCTTTAAGAATATTTATTATGCTACTTTTAGATAAAGTAATAACTGCAGAATTACTATAAATTGTTTATACTCTTATTTATATATTCAAACTCTAATATATATACAATAGTTATTTAAAACTTAAATTAAAAACTTATAAAGTAAAGATGGTAATCATAGTATAATGATTAAGTTGTCATCTTTTAAGTAACAGGTTTAGTGTTTAAATCCTATTAATGATGAAATTAAAAAAATTATATCTGTATTATAACAAACTGTCTCTTAACAATTAGTTAGATTAATGTATCTGTAACTTAAGTTTTACTATTTCTAATAGAAACTTAAAATATTTATATGAAATATAACATTACATATATATAAAAAAATATAACTAGTATTATATAAGGCTTTAGTACAAACTTATAATAAGACCATCAAGTACAATAAACTAAAAAACTAAAAAGTCAAAAGCCTACTTGGAAAATTTTGAATAAAGAAATAATATAAATTTTCGACAGCATGTTCAGACTAATAAAAATCTATGAAACACCTTCAAAAGAATAAGTAAATAAATTAGATAACAAGATATATAAAGAAACATATAACCAACCAAGCTGCCAGAATTATCAAAGAAAAAGTATACATATATATATCATATTGGGTTATTTGAATTAAAAATCAGAAGAGTTCTATCAGTTTTAAATAGCAGTTATTAAGAAATAATAAAGAAAACATCACAATAATAGGTATTAGGATTCTAGTAAACTTTACAAAAGTAAAAATAATATAACATAGCAGTTAAACAAGAACTTCTATGATTGCAAGTATTAGGTAACTGTAGCATATTGTATAAAACTAGATTAGCTATATGTAGAATACAAAAGGTTTTAGTAAGTTTTCTGTTAAAAATAATGTAGTTCTAAAAGTCTTAAAGATATTAGGTACTTTGAATAAATGTAGTCTTAAAGATGTTATTATGATACAAGTTGAACTATATATGCAGAGGATTTAAATAGACAAGAACTGTAGTTAGTTTGCAAGTATAACACCTAGTATAGAACTTGTATAATAATGTATAGGTAGACTACCTAAATTAGACACTAAAAGTGTACATATAGCTAGTTGTAATCACCTATATATAAATATCTCTAAAGATATCTGTGTTTAAATACTTGAATAAAAACAATGATCTTTAAAAACAGGAACTTTAACTTAAAAACAAAACAAAACTTACAAAGTATTTTGAAAAGTTTATAATAAAAAAAAAAACTTCATTATAATTATAAAGTTAAAGATACAAATAAAATTCTTAGTAGATATAATTTTATTAAATGATGCCAATTATCTAACTTTCTCTGTAAATTACTAAAACAAACTTTTTTCTAACAAACAATTCAACTTTTCTCTATATTTTACTAAACTAACAGTTCTTAACTTCTAATTAAACTTTTTCCTTACAAGTTTTTGTTCTAAAAATAATACAAATTTATTTATATTTAATTTTTCGATATAACAAACTTTTACATTTTAATAAAATTATTTTTATTATATTCTTTTTAAATTTTTTTAATTTACACTTAATTAAACTTTTTTACATCTAAGTAAACTAAGTATACTAAACTTTCTACTTTCAACTATATTAATTTTACCAAATTCTAATTATTAAATTATATACCAATTAACATTTTTTTAAAAAACACACTTTCTCAATTTCTACTAAAATTTACTAAACAACCTTATTTTCTCTCATTAAACAAAAATATCCACTTATTGAGATAATCATTTCAATATAAATTTCATCTTTAATAGACTAAAACTTATTAAATTATTAATATTTCTTTTTAAACTTTTATTTAAACTTTTTCTAAAATTCTATTAGTCAATTTTGGAAAATTTACAGAGGTGTCTTAGAAATTTTACTTTTTACTAATCTTAAAAATATCCAAATACCTAACATTTCTTCAAATTTCCTCAAAGAAATCTGAAAAATTTATTGACTTTCTAGAAAATTCATTATTAATTTTAAAAATTCAATTTTCTTATCCAATTCTTATTCTTTTTATTTGCTTTTTTTTTGCTATCTATATTATAAAACACTTTATTTATATTATATATTACTTAATAAATCTTTTTTATATTTCTGTTCTAAGCTATTTACAACTTTAAATATCTTTCTATTATTATTACTTATTATTCTTAAATGAATCTACAAATTATAACCCAACAAGATTACTTTTTAAACTGGTTCAAAAGCTATCCTATCTTGAAAACTCTTCTTTATTTACACTTATGATATCTGGAATTTAAATATTAGATTTTTTAAAACCAATTCTCAAAGATTTTCTATCTTGGTTCAATTATTAATTTTACAATAATCAACAAACCAGTTGTAAAAAATAATTTCAGCTTATTAATTCAAACTATAATAACTAAAAAATCTAAATTTATTATAGACACAATTCTAAACAAAAATTTACATATTACTGAAGCAACCAAAATACTTTTCAAAATTATTTTCTGTACAACTAAAATTTGGCTTATCAAATTTATTTATACTCTTTTTCATAAAATAAATTATAAACAACTCTTTAACTTACACTATTTTATTCCTCCTTACTCAATTAAAAAACAATTTCAAATTGCTATAAATCTTGTTAGACTTTATCTATTTCAATATAATAAATACCAAACTATTGATCATTAAAAATTCTTCATGATTTATAACTTAAACCTATCTACTTAAAAACCTTTATATATATAAACTATATTTCAAATACTTTAAAAAACAATACTTCTATTTTACAAATTCATAATACTTCTAAATTTCATATCAATATTACTATAAATATTTTTCTCTAAAAATTTAATATAGCTATTATATTCCATCTTTTTACTTAATCAAATTACAATTTAATATCTAATTTTAAAAATTTTTTATTTATTACAAAAAACAATTTAGTAACTTCAATGAACAAAAAGTTTACAATTATATTAAATATCAAATAACAACAGCAACTAATAATAAATATAAAAAGCCAATTCTTCAAAAACCTAAACTACCAATTATTTGATCTAATTAAGACCAAACAAACTATGCTACCAAAATAGCAATACACCATATATATATCTACACTAATCTAAAAAAATATAAAATTCTTAATTCAAAAACAACTCATAATATCTATAATCTAACTTCTTACTACTTTAAACAATTCTTTAATACTATATTTATTCAACAATATATTTATCTGTCTTTAAATCTTTCTACTTTTACTTCAGCAATATTCTATATACTCTTATCTTTTAAAGAACTTTATAAACTAGCTGATCAATCCAAACAAATCTTTGTTCAACTAAACAATACATCTACTAATTCTAAACATATATCTTATTTCTTTTACTTCTATCTTAAAACTTATTTTAAATCTATAGTAACAAATAATAAAATTATTAATCTCAATCTCAAAGAAGCATTGAACAAAATCTCCTTTTAAACAAGTAATTCACAAATTCTAACTAGAATTATTACCTATTATAACATCACCCAAATCTTTAAACAAACTATTACTCAACTTAAAAAAAACTTTAACAAGTCATACTTCAATTAAGCAAACCAATACATTATCAAAAAACTTAATATTGTTATATCTACAGTATCAGAAACTAACTTTATCTATACTTTCAATGTATCTAATATTATCAATGAACTCAATAATAGCCTTTTCCTCTAGCAATATTTATATATTTAGGTTAAGTTTTCTTTATCTATTTATCTATCCATTTATATTACTTATCTTAGCTACACTTTTACAATTCTGTTAACTTTTTTTATCTATTTGCTTATTCAATCAGCACTACTTTTTACTTTTTTAACTATATTTTATTTCTTATTTAATTTATCTTACTTTTGGTTTTTTTTCTTTATAATGATGTAATTAACTTCTAATGATATAAATAGTTAGTAAAATCTATGAGTAGCTTACTAGTGTATACTAGAGTAATAAACATTATTAAGAAAATTTTAACTAATCTAAGTAAGCCTTAGCCATTCTAGTAGGTTTAAGCTGCAAATAAATATGTCTGAACTCTTACTCTTGCATGTAGCATTTATATTACTTAGAGTTATAGTTTTATAATTAGCAGTTTAATAGTTAGCTCTAACCACAAGTATTGGTTTTAACTATAGCATATATAGAACTTCTTTTTGTATTCAGTAACTTCATATAGTTACTACTTAATGACTACAAATAAAAATAGAAACATAGCTTTACCTTAATACCAAAAAAAATTAATCTTATTAAATAAAATAAACTAATTAGTAATATTTAAAAATATAATAAACTTTAAGAAGAATATAAAATTTGTTTTAATTCTTTTTGTTAAAATAATAACTGTAAATAAAAAAAATAAAGCTTAATAAACTAATATTAATATATTTTGCATAAATTATAATATGTTACAAAAGATTAACTCTATTTTTATTCAATTTCTAAAGTGTTTTATCAATAATTAAACAAGTTAAAATTTATGTTTATATTTAATTTTAACTAATACAATAATTAATCTAATTTTGTTTATTATTTTTTTTAGTTTGAATAACAAAAATAAAAATACAATATTCTTATATAGAGTTTAAAAAACTATATTGAAATGTCAGCTAATCAAAAATATTATTCTTAATATAAAATAAATTAAAAAAACACATCAAACAATAAACTGCAAACTGGCTAATTACTATAAAATTTTAAACTTTGTTTTTATATTATTTTAGCATATAGTATAAGTTGCTTGGCTATATAATTTATATTTATCTATAGATATTTATACTAATATCAAAGATTTTTTTATTGTTTAAACAATAAAATATCTCTAAAATTATATAAGTTTAAATATTTTATATAAATTATACTGCATATGCTTTTTATATTAAAAAAATTATTTGGAATTTATAAATTTTTAAATTATTATTAGAAATTCTTTATTATATTTGTATAATTATCTAGTGATTACAGATCATTAATACTTTATATTAGTAATTATATTAACCAAAAAACAAATTACTTTTTTTTGTATATAAAAACATAAAATTTGTAAGAAAAAAAAATAATTTCAATATTAAAAATATAGATTTTATAAATAAATATAATATAAGAAAGTTAACTATAGTTTTTAATTTACTCTTTTATGTTTATTACTGATTTGAACAGAATTTTTATTATTGACAAAATAACAACTAACAAAAAAAACAAGACTCTTTATTTTTTTACTAGAACTAGAACAAAGGCTCTTATTTTTAAGAAACATAGACTTATACCATTTAATCTTCAAAAACACAAAAGTGTTTTACTTGAAACAATCTTTGTTTTAAACAAGCAAACTATGAAATACAAGACAAGCTTTTTTTTAAACAACAAAACAAACTGGAATGAACAAATAGAGCAAGAACTAAATAAAAATGCTACTTTAGCAACAGAACATAAAAGTAAAACTACAAAGGAAAATAGCAGTAAAAGCCCAAAAGCTGAAACAACTAAGAAAGATAATATTATAAGCAAAAAACTAACAACAATAAAGACATATATACAGAAAATATTATATGATAATAAACAAAAAAGTCATATGACAAATGCAGAAACATGTATTAAAACACAAGCTAAAATATATAACAAAGCATATACCAACCTATATACTGAAACATATACTAATACAGACACATCTCAGGAAGGCAAAAAGCAATAATTCAGTCTTTTTGTAAAACTAAAAAGAAGGCAGTCTATATACTTTGCCTTATTTTTTAAAAATTCTATTAAGTCAAAAAATGATAATGCTTTGGTCTTTGATATCAGAAACTTGAATTACTCTTTTAATAAAATTATGATTTTTCTATATGAATATATAGAACAAGATGTAATCATTACAAAACAGTACTTTGCCAAAGATGACAGAACATATTTAGAACTAGCATTTGCTAGTAATGAATAGCTTAAACACTATGCCAGCAAGGGCATATTAATCTTTAATCAAACCTATTATAGATACATTTTTACAAATAATAGAAAATCCTTCTTTTCTGTCAAGGTTAGAAAAGTATTACTTAACAACAAAAAATGAGTTTTCAAAGCAATTTTGGAGCCTTTTGAAAGCTTTAGAAAAATTGCAACCATTAAACCACTTCTTATCAAGAGAACTTCTTATGTAATTGACCAATAGGTCATAATCTTTAAGTCAACTGATGATCTAGAACTCGAAGTCAGAATTCTATATTATATTTTTCTATGGGATAATAAGGTCACAACTAAATAAAAGTCAGCTTCTAATATTTACTTCTTTTGTGACAAGAAAAAATATCTAAAAAAAGACTGCAAGCAATTTAAAAAGTTAGTTAAACTCAGACAACAATACAAGAAGTATTAAGAAAACAAACTCAAAAGAGTAATAGAACTTTTATATAATGTTTTAGAAAGTTTCAATATGCAAAACAATTATCAAATAAGACAACTTTTCAAAAAGAGAATTTAGTCACTTAAAAATGTGAAATAATTACAGTCACTATTTTATAATTTAATAAAGAATCTCTTGCTTGAACAAGCAATTAACCTAATTTAGAAATAGATAACAGTAAACTCTTAAATTAACAGAAAGTTCTGTCAAATATAAATAAAAAGAATCAGGTTATCTTTAATTAGCAACAACAAGCTAAAAGTTAATTGGCATCATACCAAACTACCTTCTCTCTTAATCTGAAGAAAAAAGAACCAGAACTTACTTCAGTTACTAACAAGCAAAAAAAGTTAAAAGAAGCTCTTACAAAAAGCAAAAAAAAACAAACTCTACTTGAAAACCAGAAACCTAAATAGAAACAAGACCTTTGAAAATACACAAATTCTTTCTTTATCTAAACAATAACTAAATTAAAACTAATAACAGCAATTTTAAATATTAAGAGACTCAATGACAAACAAAAACAAAGAAATACTTTAATATAAACTGAACATTATTCTTTTATAAAAAACAAATCTTAACAACAAAAACACAAGAGAATTTTTACAACAACAATGATCTTTTAACTCAATTTGGTCAAGTAAAGTAGCAATTCTAGTAGAAAATAAAAATATTTTTTTTAGAGACAACAAAATTGAACAAAATAAAAAAGTTATCACAACAACTACATTATACAGAAACTATATTCTCAAAATTACAAATGTATATGCACCATCTAATCAATTGAATAAAATTCTTTTTTTCAATTGCTAAATTCTAACAATAAACTCAAAAGTAATAAATATAATTAAAGAAGACTTTAATACAAATATCTATCCAGACAAAGACTGAATTAGTGCTTTAATAGTTCCAAAAAGTCTTTTAAGAACTTTGCTTTTAGAAAATCTTAAGAACTTTATAAACATCTCTTTGGTCTTAGAAAATATATTTTTTCTTACTTTCTTTTAAAGAACTTAAGGAAATAAAACTATAGCCTTTTATTTTAACTACAATTTTATTAATAAAGACTATTTACACTTGGCTACAAAGCTGAATATCCTATATGGTAACTTAATCGCAAGTTAGTGAAATATGTTTTCAATTTTTAACAAACCTTAAGTGAACCAACAATTTGAAAATTTGATAAAAGAACTCTTATAAATATTTTTCTTAAAAAAGATCTAAAAAAAGAGCTACAAAAAGCAATAAACAGCAATAATTGGAACTTCACTAAGATTCAGCTACAATTAATTATTAGAGCTTACAAAAAGCCCAAGACAACTGAAAACAATATCATTAAGCTCAATAGAAAAATCACAAATCTTAATAAAAGACTAGCTAACAATTTATTTAACAATAGTCTACAAGCACAAGCAGATAATTTAACTCATTAACTGCAGAAAGAACTTACTAATATAGCAAAAAAATGGCAGATATGCTCAAAAGCAAAATGGATTAAGCAAGAAGAAAAATCAACCAAATATTTCTTTGCCAAATACAAAATGAGGAAAGTATATATAGCACTGTCTAAAATAAAGATTTCTAATGCATCGACACAAAATAAAGATGATATCTTATAATATATTAAAAATCAATATGCTAAAATTTACAGCTAAGAAGAAGTAGATTTTGGAAACATTAATAAAATTACAAAAAACATCAAGCAGGTCTCAGATTAACAAAACATTTTACTTACTAAAATCTTCTTAAAAAAAGAGATTACAAAAGTAATTAAGAGGCCTCTGAACAACAAATCTTCAAAACTGATGGTCTTATATATGAATTCTATAAATATTTTAAGAAGATCATTACTCCTATTCTACAAAAGATCTTTAGCAATACATTATCTACTAGCAACATGTCTATCTCATAGACAAAAAGCCTAATCATCTTAATATTTAAGAAATCTTTAGAGTTAAATAATATTAACAACTGGTGACCAATTTTTCTAATAAACTGTAACACCAAAATATTTATAAAAAACTTGGCTAATAGGCTTAATAAAATATATAAAGATCTAATTTTAAATCATCAGCAAGGCTTTATAAAAAGCAAAGCTATAACAGACAGCACTAGATATTTTAACAATTATGAGAAACCAGCAAAACAATACTAAGCAAAACTGGCTGCTTTTAGTAAACTAGCAGAAGGCATTTGATTATGTTAACTACAACTATCTCTTAGAAGTATTAAAGAGAATAAACTTTAATTTCAAATTTATAAAGCTAATTAGAACCTTATTCACTAACCAAGAGACATACATCATAGCTGCAAGAAAAATATTTGCCCTCTTCAAAGTTGAAAAAAAAGTGCAACAAGATAATCCTCTCTCACCCTCTTATATATTTTGGCTTTTAATTCTCTGTTGCAAAAACTGAACAGAAAACTTATAAGAATTCAGTTAGAAGATACAGTTTTCAAAGCTTTAGCTTATACAAATAATCTCATACTAAAAATTGGCATTAGAACAGATTAGAACATTATTAAAAGAAACTTTACTCTATATGAAAGAGTCTCAAATGCAAAAATTAATCAAACCAATTCTATTTACAAATGCAGCTCAAAGTCTTAAACTAGTAGATGGAGAAAACCTCAAAACAATATTAAAACAAGAAGCTATTACCATTTTGAGCTATAAAGTCTATTCTAATAATCTTTTAAAAAAAGATCTTTGGTCTTTCACAATTAATAAACTTAAAAGCTTTTTTGAAAAACTGACAAGCAGAAATCTTTTATTTAAAGGCAAAATTTATTTAGCAAACTCCTTGCTTTTGTCTTAAATCTGGTATATAGCATACTTATCTTCTTTAAGCAAAAAGCATATTGCAGAAATCTATAGCATAATATCTCTGTAAATTAAAAACAGATCTAAAATGCTTTCAAGATTTGCAGTATTTCAACAAGTATATAATGTTGCAAGGCTGCAAGCTTCAATAATAAAAGAAATGCTTAAGGCATAACTGCTTTCTATATGGCTAAAGCTACTTTCTTAAAATTATTTTTAGACTAGACTAGAAAGAAAGAAAATAAGTAATGTATTAGAATTTAAAAGAAATATATCAGTACATATTGCCTTAAATACTAATATTATTAGAACCAAGCTTGGCCTAAAGAATGAAAACCCTACTTGCTTGCTTGAAAAAAAGCTTAGAACAAAATAAATACTGTTTCTAATTAGCTGTAAAGCAAAAAAGATTTATGTCTAGATGACTTCAAAGCAAATGAATTCCCAGTTAAGAAAATTTTAAACTTTTGAAAAACTTCACATTTACTTAACAATACTATCCAGTCTCAAACACCTTTAACAAACAATAACTGGCTCTTTATTGCACTAATACAGTCAGAGATTATACCAAATTTGGTAATTTCTTATTTAGTAATGATCATTCTTAAGAATTATTTTAGATTTTTCTTTTGCTTATTCTATTCATTGACAATATTAAGAATTAAAAAATCTTACAAAATAATTTTTTTTTAGCTAATTTATTATAACTAAAGCTTGAAAATAACATATTTCTTAATTAAGCTTACTGTTATATATCTATAAATTTACAGCATTTTAATGTATTATGAGCATTGCCAAGAGAATACTTGTTATTGGGTTTTCAAATTTATTACTAGAATAAGTCTCAATATATATAATATATAATTAAAAGCACTATATCTTATAGCAAAGCGGCAACTCTTTCTGCAGATCACTTATACCAAATTTTTGCTAAAAACATTTAATTATTCTCAAGTATTTTACTAAGT